>VNWX01000961.1:0-17349 GCA_009869905.1 Ceratophysella communis
AGGTCAGCGGGGCTAAAATATCTGATCTGAACCAATCAGATCAGGTCAGCGAGGCTAAAATATCTGATCTGATCTGATCTGATCTGATATCTGATCTGAAATATCTGATCTGTTGCGATCCCTAAATCTTACCGGTGGACATGCATTCAATGCTCTTCTATAGAATACTCTTCGTGCTGTGCTTATACCTCTAAGCATCAGTTTAAGATTAGGCTCAAATTGTATTGAAAATTCGTAAATTGATGCTGCAAATTTAGCTGTAGCCAAGAGCATTATAGTCTGAATGAGAATGGTAACGGCAATAACAATGCAAAGTACATAATGAATATTTCTCCAGATTGTAATCAAACGAAAATAAGCCACAGCGAGGAAAATCACAAGTCCAATTTTGATCGCAGGCGTAATGATGCGGTAAAATGCTTCAAACGCGAGACGATTAAGTAAATATATTACTTTGTAGTCTCGGATGTAGATATGAACTTGTAGTTCAGTATTCTGATTTTGACTCATGCCTCGAGGTAGCTCGATGCTAATGATAATGATTAGAAAGTCACGGGATATTAAAAAATCTTGAAATATTTTGAATCATTATAGGACTTACCAAACCTGCTTCAAATAATGCACAAGTGTTACCACAGTCCAATTCAAGCACAGAAATGTTATAACGATGTTTGAATAAGTATCCAGACCAAATACGAGCATTAGAATAGTGTAAATCAATAACATCGTTGGGCTTGTCGACGTTGGAATTAGGTACCAATTCAAGATTAGGATCCATGTTCCGATGCAAGAAAACCACGACGATATCAGGCAGATTACAAAAATGTTTCTTCTCATATTGGAATTTACTACTGGGTGTTTGAATTCGCGCTGGATTCCTACAAATCCAATATTTACAAGCATTTTAACCAACATACTTTTTATTGTACATACATGACCATAGTTGGGCAAAGATGGGACTAAGTCCCCTCTTTTCCCCTCTTCCCCTCTTTTCAAAAAGTCCCCTCTTTCGAAACAGGTCCCGTCTTCTCCTCGTCCCATCTTTAAAAAAAATCCCCTCGTCCCCTCTTTCGAAACAGGTCCCGTCTTCTCCTCGTCCCATCTTTAAAAAAAATCCCCTCGTCCCCTCTTCCCCTCTTTCGAAAAAAGACCCCTCGTCCCCTCTTCCCTTCTTCTGAAAAAGGTCCCCTCTTCCCCTCGTCCCCTCTTTTGGAAAAGCTAAAATTACATTAGAGAATTACAGAAGAGGGGAAAAGAGGGGTCCCCTCTTTCTTCCAAAAAGGTACCCTCGTCATCCCCTCTTCCAAAAAAAGTCCCTTCGTCCCCTCGTGCCCTCCTCCCATCTTTAAAAATATGTCCCCTCGTCCATTCGTGCCCTCTTCCCCTCTTTCAAAAAAGGTCCCCTCGTCCCCTCTTCCCCTCTTCCCCTCAGAGGGGACGAAGGGAAGAGGGGACTTTGCCTATCTGTGTACATGACAGACTCCTCTTAAGCCGTTTATACCTTCAATGCTGTTCCATCGCGTGAGCTGAAATACCAACTTTGAGATTTCCAAATGATGCATCCACGTATTGAGTTTGAGAAACATATTGATCAGCAAGTTAACGATGCATACAGAATGTCCTATTAATTGTAGCATAACTGCATTACCATATACTAGTGAAGATTTGAAAGAGAAAACTAATGGAACGAATATAAGTACATTTAGTATAAATTGAATGGCATGAAAGCACAGTTTAAACTTGGACTTAGTCCAAATTAATTGGCCGTACTTGAAATCAAACGGCGAAATAGCAAAACGAGATGTTATTTGAAATATGCCGTGAACGAGTTCAAGTTCTTTTTCACTGATCATTTTGGAAAACAATAAAATTTTAAAATCGGAGAATTTCTAGACTTTGTTCCTGTTCGGAAACTCAGAATATTCTAGATTCAATTGGAGCCAAAGTGCTTTATCTAAACTCGAGCTAGTATATAATTGCCTAAATATGCAGAAAAACTGCTTATTGTTAACACAAGGGCACGTTGTCAAACGATAATTTAGTATTATTATGGCATCGGCATGGACGTACGTCTTAGGTATTTTCTAAGCTCTAGCATTGTATATATTCAGTCTTTGTTACATCGTTCTCGTGTATATTTTTAAGTAGCCAGTTATTAGCAAGCGAGGTCATTATATGATATATGCTAATCATAATCTAAAATTGTATGGCAGATACGAGGCAAGTTTACGCCCATGCATTTAGTATTCCTCCGATTGAGTCTAGTCTGCTACACAATTTAGTCGAAATAAATAGTAGAGGTCATTCACATTAGCGTTTACCGTCAGAATTGGGGGTTTGGTTGACTTTGCTATTGAACTGAGGATAAGTTTAATTTAAAATGCTTCGAAGGATATATTTGCGACTATGTGCTTATCAGCTCAGGTAATTGTAGGATAAATAATTCAAAGAAACGAAATCGTAGATAACCATGTCCTTTAGATATTGCGATGTTTTAGTATGAATCGAGAATTTAAATTATTGTCCCTGTATTTGATTGAGGGTTTTACAGTTTTTCAAACTCATGGAAAAGGAGAATTTTAATTTTTACCGTTTTTACAATTCAAGAATAATTTGAAAGCTAAATCTCATGTGTTCCATTCCATAGGAGCTTATAGAATTTAAAACCAGTCAATTTGTTTATATTTGGTAGAGTTAATCTTGGTCTTGAGCTTTAATGCGAAATGCGAGTCAAAATAAACATATTTTTAATTGGGAGCGATTACTTCTTACCGATAAATAATCCAGTCTTTGTTAAACGATTATTGTAGACAATCCTATGCAGAATTCTATACAAAAATCATGCCAAAATTATTAATCAAGCTTTGGCTCAAATCATGTCCTTGAGATGAGATTTTAACATTGCCAACCCCTTTGAATGGACGCCTCAATAAAAAGTAAAAAAAAAATGAAAAGCGCAGGCTGCCAACAGTGGTTAACTTACCTAAATAATCGCTAAGTTGCGGGATTTCTGAGAACCAGCTGCATATGGTGATACTGACAGGTCTTATTATTATAAATATCAAATGAGTCGTCAACTTTAACCAATGCCACCTTTTACTGGAAATGATCATTATATTATTACCTGAGTCTAATATTATAATGCTTTAAAAATCTTGTCTTTCCTGGATAACTGACCACAAATCACAAAAAGAATCTGGTTGAACCAAGTGATTTTAGATTTTACTTTTGAAATTGTGATTTCAACGGTAGTTTTACAGTTTCTATTCAAGTGTTCAATTTAATGCCGCAAAATTGACGCATTCTATTGATGAGTTATGTGTCGATCGCTTGATCGGCACATAATAAAAAGGTGCTTAAATTACCTAACTTTCTTCCAGTTTCCAGTTCAGTTAATCTGGTATCGGATCTGGAGCTTTTTTTATTCAAAATGGCTAGATTATTCATCATTTTAGCATTATTCCTCCCGTTGTTAGCAGGCTCAAGCTCAAGCCTTATTGCTAAAGGAGCTGTCGACCCCGGCGAAGATGCGTACATTCTGTCTTGGATTAATAAGCTCGTCACGAAAATGGGCGTATATTTCTGGGACCCAAATCCTAGTCGTGACCCCGTTTTGGCTGTCAACAATTTACAGCCGGTGAGCTTGGAAAATGCTAAGCGATACGTCTATTTTGACTTCGCTTCATACTGCCAAGTTACTTTGGAGACTTGGAGCTGCCCAGACTGCGTTATCCTTGGTAGCAACGTTACCTACATCTCGAAAGTGGAAAACACCACCTACAACACGCTCGCTTTTTTTGCCGTCGATGAATCTCGAAGCGAAATTATTTTGACCTATCGTGGAACCTTTAATCTGGCCAATGTATTAACAGATCTCAGTCTCTTTCCAGTATCCGTCTACAACGATCCAAGTATCAAGGTTCACAAAGGGTTCTACGACGCGTTGCAATCTCTGCATGCAGGGATCATTGAAGGCCTGGACAGGCTCATCGCAGCCTATCCCAGTTACAAGGTCGTGGTAACGGGACACAGCTTGGGTGGAGCAATGGCAGCTTTGACCTTGTTTGAATTCAAACACTACGGACTTTACACAGAAACTCAATTCGAATTGTACACCTATGGAGAACCACGTCATGGAAATCTGGAATATGCAACCAAATTCAACTCTTTCAATTTCCCAGCTGCGAGAGTGGTAAACCGAGCAGACATCGTTCCACATTTGGTTCCATTCTTCTTGGGCTATGTTCATCGTGGCAATGAAGTTTTCGCAGTTGGAGTTGGAGATACGGCGAGGAACTGCTCTAATGATCATTACGAAGACATGTCTTGCTCAAACTCGCAAGGGCCACTATATTCCGGTCTCGACCATTTCGTTTACTTTGATGCTGAGGTCACGTCATGTCTTATTGAGTCTCCGATTAACCTAGTCCTTCAATTCATTGTAAACCTGATTCCAATTATACCTCCAGAGCTGCTCTCATTGCTGCAGCTGAATTTTTACAAATTGTCTCCAAGTATTGCCGCTATTCTCAAATTGTTGTATCCACTACTGGGATAGCTTACCTTGAAACGTAATTTCCTTTAAATTGTAAAGTAGTAAAGTTAAGGTCTTAATTTGATAAAAAAAATGAATTTCGCTAAACTTATTTGGTCAATATCTATCGGGTATTTTTAATTGAATTAAATTTAGTAAATTTCTCAGCATTTGTCATGTATTTGTCTCTCATTCCCATTTCATCGATGATTAGATTCATATCGTAAATCGACTTTTCATAAAAATATTTATAGAGGTATGTATTTTCGCCGAAATGATTTTTAAAGCACAGCAGTATTGCATTGCATAATTCCTCATGTATATACATATATACCGATGACGGCATCTCATTTTTCAGTGTATAAAAAATAATCCAGTGTTTTATTGAAGAATATTAGAGTATATTAGACAATATGAATTATTAAAGTCATTGTTGCTCACTTTCATTGACTCTTTTTAGGTTGTACAAATAGGAGCAAAGTACAAGTGTGAAGGAATCACCCTGGAACAAGGTCGTTCAATACAAAACTCGATACCCAGTTACTACTTATATAATGTAACCTCTGAACGTCTGAAATCAAATTGGTAGCAAGATGAAGGTCGAATTAAGGTTGCAAAAATGTATTTAAAAAAACTGGTTGGATCGATGGGCCTGGAACAAAACACGTGCTTTTGTCTCCAGGTAAGCGTCTGAATGTTGGAATGGTTCATTGAGTTTAATACTCCATGAGAGGTTTTACTTTGCGTGTTAGGCCTGTAGCATGAAATGATTGGCATTTTTCGGAAGACATATAAGCGTCACTCACACAAGAAATACAGAGCAAACGCTGGTTTCCCATCTTCTGAGGAGGTATTATACTAATTCGTAAAAGTCACTGTTAAAAGATCAAAACAAAAAATTCACCATGTCTGGAGTTTCTGTGTTATTCGTCCTGACCAGTCATGGCGTGCTTGGAACTTCCGGAGACCCTACAGGCTGGTACTTGCCTGAAGTCGCTCACCCTTACACAGTGCTCAGCCCGCATTTCAACATTACGTTCGCTTCTCCAAAGGGCGGAAAAGCCCCGATGGACCCATCCAGCCTCCAAGAATCCAAGAATGGCGGGGATACCGAGAGTCTAGAATTTTTACAGAACTCTGCTGCAGTGAGCGAAATTGACAACACGCTTCGCTTGGATCAAGTCAACCCTGCTGACTATAAGGTCGTATTCTTTGCCGGCGGCCATGGACCAATGTTCGACCTGGTCGACGACAAGGACGCTCATAACGTGGCAAGGGCAGTGTACGAAGCAGGCGGAATCCTCGGAGCCGTCTGTCACGGAACAATTGGTCTGGCCAATCTTCGTGAGTCGAACGGAAAATATTTGGTAGCCGGAAAGAAAGTTGCAGGCTTCACAAATTCGGAAGAGGACGCCGTGGACAAGACCAAGTACATGCCCGTTCTGCTGCAGGACGTGCTTGTTGCCAATGGTGCGGAATATAGCCAAGGACCTGATTGGGCGGAACACGTCGTCGTCGACGGTAGATTGGTTACAGGACAGAATCCAGCTTCTGCTAAACGAGTCGCCGAGGAAATTCTTAAATTGGCTAAACCTTGAAATGAATGTACTTCTTGTAATAAACGAAAGTAGGCATCAAAACTTAGTACCTGCTTAAAAAATTAAACGTGCTGGTGTGTATGTAGGTATAACAACTATTTATTGATTTCTACGAATTCACTAACTACCATCGAAAGTACGGTAGGTACGCGAGCGTTTTTTTAAATTGCTTCCGAGTTGGTTTCGCCATTAAATTCCAAAGCGTCGGGCTTTAAGACTTCGTCATTATACTCGATATCTTCAATTTGTGTTACTTTACCAGTTTCTGGATCACCATTTCGACTTAACTCCGCTTCAGCCGCACTAGCCATTTCCATGATTTTTGCGATTTCCAACGAATCCAGTTGACTAGGTGGAGCAAGGAATCCCTCCGACGCTTTACTCGACTTTTTCATCTTCCCAGGCTCCTCTTTTTTTGCCTTGTAGTACTGGCTGGTAGTTTTCAAGCGCAAAGGCTTTTTAAGTTTAACAAGTTTCATAGCTCTCTTCTCACCTTTTTCATAGAACTCTTCTGGAACCATTCCAACTTTGAAGTCTTTGCCTTTGATAGTCGTGACATTCTTAGGATTCTTGGGTTGTTTGATAAGCTTCAAAGCTTTCGCCGGTTGTTTCCAGGGATGAGTGCCGAATAGAAGATAAGATTTATTTCTGATTGCATCACTCTTCAAGTAGGCATCACTGAAGGGCTCCGTCATGCTGATTCGTCTGTTAATGGCAGGTGCGTTAAATTCGGCTGGTAAGAAATCAGCGTCGTCAATGTCCTCAGTATTGTTGAGTGCTTCGATAATAGATCCAAACCGCTCTTCCACTGCGACAATTTTTGCATACCCAGCTTGTGCAGCCATTTCTTGTAATTCCATTTTTTCATCTAGTTCTCGAATTTGTTTTCGATAAGGAGCGAAGAGGGTAAGCGTTTCCCTGTAAAAAAAATTATAATAAAGCATAAAGCACATGACATTACATATTTGGTAGCTTGTTCGGAATGCATGCAATACAACTTGTGAACTCACTCTTTGAAATTAGCCAGCTGAGCATCAATCTGTGCACTTTCTTCTTTATATTTCTTGAATTCCGCTACCATGTGCTCAATATCTTCTTGAATAAAATCCAGTAGCTTTCCAATAGGATTCGAGACTCGAGCCGTATTTTGAATCAAGCTCTTTAGTTTCTCCATTTCAAGTCTCGTTGCTTGCTGAAGTCTGTCCATATCCTGTTCACCAAGAGGACCGTCCGGGTCGGATGACTAAGGGAATTGGAAATCAGTAAAATAAATAAAAAATCATTTTCCAAAAATATCCAAGTAGTTCAAATCCGCTCACGTCTTTCTTATTTGCGTCTTCCAATTCTCGCTTAGTATCCAGGATTTGTTGGACAAGATGACCTTTCGGTTCAAAGTCAGGAAACCCTGCAGAACCATCGCCGCCAGGAGTATCTCCACGTGTCATCTGAGTGAAATTTGCATACATAACGTTTTTATCGCCACACATGGTTGAATCATTGCGAATACAAGGAATCAAGCATACCAAATTTTCAGCCATGCTCTCGAAAAGTCCTTGAGTGGCCTTTTCCTGTGCAAGCATATACTCATCGTCTTCCTCCTCCTCTGGTTTCCCAGATTCAATAATTAACGGAACTTTTGAAGTGGATGGTCTGTAATGGTAAAACTTCTTAGAATTCTGAAAAATTGAGGAAATCTGCAATTGAAAGAATAAGAACTTTGGGTGTTTACCGAAATGTTTCAGTGCTTTCCTGCATTGTCGGCGCTGGTGCTACTGATGGTGGTGCTCCTGGTGCGGCTGGCGGCGCGGGCTGTGCTTGTGCTTGGGAAGGTCCTTGGCGAGCAGTTAGTGGCCTAGGTGGGGTTGGACGAGCACTGAATGGTCTCCCACCACCGCCAGAAGCACTTGGTGGGCGAGCACTGCCAGGAGGACGAGTTATAGCACCATTTCCTTTGCCTGTCAAGGGTCTATTGGACACCACTCTAAAAGCACAGTATTAGAATACATTCAATATGCAGGGTAGCATTCACACTGGTAGTTTTCAATTGTCAAGGTGTTATTACGTGAATGGATCATCAGCTTCTTGAGCAGGTACAGTCGGTTTTACCGGCATCGGTCGAGCAGACGCGGCCATCTTTCCAGTCAATGCCGCCTTGGATTTTCCACTCAAAGCTCTCTCCACGGCGCTTTGCTCACGACCTTTCCCCTTTGCCTTGCCTTGACGCGAATTAGCGGAATTTCGAGATGAGAGGGGTCGATTAGGATTAGTCGATTTAGACTTTTTCTTTGAAGAACGAGTATGAGATGGAGAAAAGTTAATAGGGTTCTCATGCTCTTGAGGAATGCTGTCCACGTCACTGTACGAATCGCCATCATCATCCTCTGCATCCTCAAGCTCAACTTCTACTGAATGCATGCGGAGAGCAAAACAAATTCCAAGCAAGAATATAATGTCTACTTTACACTAGGTCACCATACAAGCTTTCTATAAGAATTTAGGACTGGTTAGAGAAATTGTTAATAAAAATAGGAAATTACCCGGAGAAATCATTTTTGAAGCTTCAATGTTAACCGGGTCCGAATTCTGTGAAGTGAAGGAATAAAATTCAGAGGTCAGAAACCATTGCATTTTGGTGCATGAGAAATTCGAGGTATTCTTAACAGAACAATCTAAAAGCGTGCCTGATATAATCTTCTTGATTCAATTACCTTACGCTCCAGAACATTCTTACGGCTTGAACTACCTGACCCGGATGCTTGAGCCGATTTCCTGGAAACGGGTCGCTCTGTGGGTGGATCATCTACATCAATTCCATGTTCCTGAAGCAACGACTCGACTTCGTTCATCAATGGATGCTTTTCATCTCGGGCAGTGTCTTTACTTTCTTTAGATTTAGAATCAGGTTCTGTGGAAGGCAGTGGCACCTGCTCGTCGACCTTCTTATTGCCGGAGATGCTTTGATTGCTCGATGATCTTGACATGGATGCTTGTTTACTAGCGCCACCCTTTGGTTCTGGAATCTTTTGACCCTGGCGACCTCCAGGTTCTGGCTGGATTGATCCTCTTCTTGAAGCATCACTATCGCGTCGGTTTTTTGATTCAACTGCTCCAGGTTTCGCTTTCATTGGCTTGGCGACCACGGGTTTCTCGTAAGGATTCAATGGCTTGATTCTGCGTTGAGCGAAATTGCTTTAAATATTTAATCGGTAAAACAACGTTTTGAACAGTAAATATTCTTACTTTGTGCTGCTCGAAGAAGCCGCTGCTTTAGACGCAGGTTGTCCTTTGACATCAGATTTTTTATCTTGAACTTTCCCGTCTTGTGCAGCTTTACTGGCACCGGCCGGGGGTTTGACCGGTTGACTACCGATCTTCTTATTTGCACCAGCACCTGTGTCCTTTCCTTTGCTCCCAGCCACCAAATTTCCAGTCGAACCTTTCTTGTCAGGTGACGGTCCCCTTCTTGAATTCGTCTCTACTGCTGGTTTCTTCGAAGACACCGCTGCTCCCTCATCTTTCTTGATGCCTGCTTTCGGCTTGGACTCTTTCTTTTCTTTTCCAGACAAATCTGTTTGAGAACCTGGCCCAGTACCTGTGATTGCTTTCACAGCGTTTTGACTGCTCATTCCACCTTCAAGTGCTTTAGCTAGAGTTTCCAAGGCCAAGTTGGTCATTTCCGGTTCTGTACCAGCCAATATTTTGTTGACTTTAACCTTGGACAAATCGCTTCCGGTCACCATTGCTGTTTGAATGAAAGTATTCAGTAATGATGTAAGCTAACAAGCTAAGTGAAACTTAGATTGAATAATTTTAATTGCCACTGTAAACTCAATATTATAACAACTTACCAATTGTATCAAGCGTTTTTTGTAAAAATACTGTCTTTTCTTCTCTGCTATTGAGTCCTGATAAATCAATTTCTTCAGGTGTATAAAGGCCTTCGAAGAAACCTGTCTCGCTTAGTACCTGGTAAATAAATTTTGAGCTTATTTTAAGTAGTTAAGGTAATCAAATTGAGAAGCGTATAAAAATATAAACTTTAAATGCAATAATTTTCACGGCTGATTAAGAACCATTTTTAACTTACCGCAACGAAAATGTCATGAAGAAACCGGAACGGGGGTCTCATCAGATTTTTCTCAATTAACGGCGGTTTCTTAACAAACTTCCCCAATAAATCTTGAACATTCGCCACCTGTTTTTGGAGTGCTGCTTGGTCTGCCATTTTGCTTGAACGTTAAAATCTCACGACCACTCGTACTGGCGTTCTACTTATCTGGGACTCGTAATTATTAAGCTCACAGAGAATGACACACCGTATTTATTTGAAAATTTGATTTGCCTGAAAAAGTTGTGGATGTGACATGAATCTTAGAAAATTTTAGTAATGCGAAAAGTTCTACAAGTTTTCATGATATTGTTTTGTTTATTTGTTGTGACTACTGTGAAAGCCGTTGTCCATGGTTACGCCAAAGTCACGTCAAAAGTTTAGTACAATATGCATTTTCAATGTACAGACAACAGATTAAAAACAAGAATAAATAGCGGTAGATGAATTGATTTATTGGATTTACAAATAGAAGTACAACACGTAAATATGTATTCAATAGAGAGCTCGAATCTAAGGCCTTACGTCACATTAAACATCAGTGAACCCAAAAACACATGTAATGTAATTTCTCGTATAGCAGCATGCAAGTGTAGGTGTTCAGTTCAGAAACCTTTGAAATGTACCATTGAGATGAATCAGAATCGTGCAAAGCTAAACCCTAATCATAGCTTCAGCAGAGCAGAACACGAAAATATCCCGTTTATCTCGTTCATTTAATTCCTAATTGTAATTTCAGAGTTAGCTACTGTCAAAGCAAATGTTCAATGAGAAGGAAAGCGGCAAAGCGTTCCCTTTTCCCGTTATTTGTTGCACTGATTCTCATCCTCATCCCCATTTCAACTTTCAACCCTGTATACAATGTGTTTGAGCTTGTAGCTTTACCAGAGAAGCTATGGGCATAACACGCAAAGCAGCGAACAGACAGTTTTGTCGATATTTGGTAGCCTTGAGACACAATTGTTCTCATTTCCGTCCTTTTTCACTGCTTCTGCTCATCTTCTGCCCTCTTTTCCCGTTATTTGTTGCACTGATTCTCATCCTCATCCCCATTTCAACTTTCAACCCTGTATACAATGTGTTTGAGCTTGTAGCTTTACCAGAATAGGAATATACCTACGGTAAACCCTGCACTACCGTTGAAAGTTGAAATGCATAGTAGTGAAGTGAGTACAGAAGATCAAGTTCACAATAATCGAGCGAGCGGAACAAGGCAGAAGAAGCTATGGGCATAACACGCAAAGCAGCGAACAGACAGTTTTGTCGATATTTGGTAGCCTTGAGACACAATTGTTCTCATTTCCGTCCTTTTTCACTGCTTCTGCTCATCTTCTGCCCTATTCATCAAAGATATCCCCAAATAGGCATATCTAGCTACGTAGTATCTACAATGTTCGGGTTCAGATTTAGATACAGAGCGAAAATACTCCCCGCCAGAAACAGACGCCACCACGATAGCAGCTGTAGTGCTATGTGACAAATTTTAGGGATTTAAAGCAGGCACTGTGAATGTGTCAGATTTACCAAAATTATACCGCAAGGGTAGCCCCAGAAATCATGGGTTAAATCAAGGTTTCACTGTGCTACTGCCGGAAATCATGAGTGAGCCAACTGCCTCGCCTTGGTCATCATGTTTGACCGCCTGCCCAGGCGCTGGCCGAAAACCGCAACTGCTTCTAATTGTTCTCGTGTGTATCAGTTCAACTGTATTGATTGGCGTCACTTTAAGTTCAGTTTATTTGACATATCCAAATCAACTCTTCTTTGGTCTGGGTGATCATGATTTCATTAGTCAAACTTCGTCGGAATCCAGTACTTTTGAACATTTCGAGCAAACTACTATACATAGTGATAAAGTTGTAAATAATCATAACGATGGTAAAGATACAGAACAATTGGATCACGGAAAATCAAGTTCTGTGGATTTTAGCAGTGAAGATATTAGTGAAGAAGTGGTCGAGACTCGGGAAGGTCGTATACGACATGGTCAATCAAAAATCAGAAAAGTGTCACTGGAGGATCTTCGACAAGATTTGAATACTAGTCAGCTTATCCAGACTCGCCTTGTTCACTTTGATCTCAAGGGTGCACCTCCGCGATTAGCTTATCTCAAAGAAGTAAGGAATTATGAATCAACGAGCAAAACTTCCTTGTGAAAAATTGCATGCATTTTATACGTAATTTTAATTTGCAGGTAATACTATTAGCAAAATCTGCTGGAATGACCGGTGTTCTGCTTGAATGGGAAGACACTTTCCCGTGGAAAGGCAGTTTGTTAAATACAACCCTGCTTGAAGGGGGCTATACAGAAAACGAAGTTGAAGATCTGATTCATTTCATAGAATCTCATGAAATGACCGTGATTCCATTGATTCAAACATTTGGGCATGTTGAATTCATACTGAAGGGTTCCGAGTACAGGCATTTGCGAGAGACAGACGATGAGCCGCAGTCCTTTTGCCCTTCTAAAGCTGGGTCAATGGAAATAATTAAAGATATGATTGATCAGGTAATGTTAAATATTACAATGAAATCTAGTAAAATTTCGAATTTATGTATCTATTTAGTTTAGAATCACGTTTCCAAAAAAACCATGAAATTATTATTAACTTTTGCAGATCGTGGCTGTCCATAAAAACTCTCTATTTGTCCACATTGGATGTGACGAAGTGTTCAATATTCGGCAGTGCTCGAAATGCATTCAAAGTTCTGAATCAAAAGATGACCTCTTTCTGCGTCATGTTGTTTCAGTCGCCAAACTAGTGAGAGAGCATGGAAGGATTCCTATTATATGGGACGATATGCTTCGGTCAATCGAAAAAGGGTGAGCTAAATGTTAACCAACAAATATGATTTTGAATGTCCTGTCTGATAAAACAATTTTTTCGTTAGTACTCTCGTCGATTCGGGCATTGGCAGCCTAGTCGAGCCCATGGTCTGGGTTTATGCAGAAGACGTCGACCGATTTGTGAGCTGGGATGTTTGGGATAAATATTCCGAAATTTTTCCCACAGTCTGGGGTGCTGGCGCCTACAAAGGAGCATTTGGAGAAACGAATCAAATTCCGCCACTGACTCGTCATGCGCAAAATACTCAGCGTTGGATGGAAGTACTGGCCAGAGAGTCTCCGGAATGGTCCATTGGTGGTTTCGTGCTCACTGGCTGGCAACGATATGACCACTTTGCCATCCTTTGTGAGTTGTTACCCGCCTCAGTCCCGTCACTTGTGTACTCTTCACTACTTCTATCCACTGAGCCCGGAACTACTGAACCTGTATTTCGGAATAGGATATTTGTACCGAAAACAGCAGAAGAAATGAACATGGTTAATGGAACCGAGACCATACCAGAAGCATCTTCTTCTCGACCCGCTTCAAGAAGAAGGCGAGGTCTCCGGCGAAAATGGATTCCGCATCCGCAGACCCTTCGTAACAAGGAAGAACGCGTAATACCACAGTTCTCAGGGTCAACAAGCCAACGTCTTTCCACTCCTAGTAACGGCGTTTCAGTCAAAAGTGAGCGGGTATGGACACAGTTCGTCAAAATTTTACATTGCCCATCAAGTACTTCGACACGTGACCTGGATCGAATACTATCTAGTGACAAGGATTTCACACATGCAGGTCGATGTCATTTTACGGGTGTAATCTTCTTCAGGGGCCTTCCCGCCCTCCGTTCTTTAGTGAAAGAGGCTTTTGACCTCGTGTCTAAACTGAAAAGGGAGAGAGGGTGGTTGACCAGCTATAATGTTCGCCATGACTTCTCCGTTCCATTTAGGATTGAATCTCTACTTGAAGACATTCCAAGATTAAAACGAAACTTAAGTCTCAAAGCCAAGTCCTTGGCCAATTCATTGAAGCCAATATTCAGAAATGAAGTCATTTTAGAGTGGTTAGAACAAAATGTTTGGGAAGCTTGGCTTGCCTTACATAAGCTCGAGAGTGAGGGTGAACAGTTAAAAGTAACAAGTGTTTGGGACAGAAGGCCTTTCAGAACACCGCCAGAAATCGTCAGAGATTTAGGATTGACACACCTTCAGCTGCTAACGAAGCCGAGGGAAGATTTATAAATTGATCGTATCGTAACATTCCATGACGCATCTTGTGTGATTATTTATTACTTATACCTATAATTTATTTTATGTGGTCTCAAGCAAAGTGAACGGCTTATAGCCATGAACTAACACATACTTTAAAATGATTTCGCCTGTGAAATAACTGGAAAGCTCTACATTTTTTTAACCTACAGTATTAATTGCCAAAATTGTAAATCGGTAGTACAAAAAATTTCGACATAATATTTTGTCTATGAAGCCTGCAATGTAAAAAATTACAATTTTCTCACGCATTTTAAATGAATACATACGCACGCGCACATATCAATTGTAACTTATTGTTTGAACTGTTAGCTATATGAATCTAGTGAGAAAGAGACGTTGAATAAATCTTCCCAGTCAATACGAAACCGGTATTCTTATTTAAGTTTATGATTTATTGCAGTTGATGAATTATTACAAATTTATAAATAGTTTCAGATATCTCGAAAGGATAAAAGAGTGAGCAGGGCTAAATTTTCTTGATCGGAAATTAGCTGAATTCCAGTAGGGGTCATTAAAAATCCCTTATTTGCCATATCCTCCGTAGCCGGAACCTGAAATTTAGGAAACAATAATGTTGCCATCAGTTAAATGAATATCTATAAGACAAGCCATGCAAAAATTTAAGCTAAAGCCAAATCAAACTACCTTCTTGCTTGCCGACGTATCCACAGAAGTAAATGGGTCCACTAGCCCCACCTCCCTTTCCTGTTATAATATAATGTTTGTTATTCTTAAATTCACCTTTAAATTTGGCCCGTATTTATATATGTAAAATATGTACCTGGTCCGTGCCCGTGTCCCCCACCACCGCCACCTCCGCCGCCACCGCCACCACCACCGTGTCCGTAACCTCTCTTGACTCGTGCGGCGGCCGCCGTATACAGATCCTGTTCCTGCAAGTCTACAACCCTCTGTTCACTGACAGCCGTGGGTATATCCGCGACCGCTGGGGTCAGCGGTACGATATCTCCGAGGCAGCAGGCCAAATAGGCGACGAGCAGCAAAGCTGCAAGCTATTGAATTTAAATGCGGAATATTATATTTTAATGGACTAAATTTTTTAATAATTTGTTAACTTACGAAATTTTTCATCCCGTAAACCATTTTTCTGCTTGCTTGTTTCTTTGATTCGATTATTGAACTGATAATTTTTGCTAAATGCTTCGAGCTTTATATACTAACTTCAAGATGCGGTCTTCGGACCACAAAAACGCATTTTTGTTCGTACCTTAGGGTTTTACTTGTGTGCACGCAAAATTAGCTAATTTATTGGCTAATTTTTGGCGATCGATTCTAATTGGAACACAATTATTTTTTTAATTAAGCATGCGTAGCTGAATTGCGAATTCTTGCTTTAATTTTGTCGCATTTGTTTTATGTAGTAATAGGTTGAACAGAAAATTTAACATGTATGAACTGGTTGACGAGATCTACTTTTAATTGTTTGGATTTGTATGAAGCGAAAGGACTTCTCTTGAGTTGGACAATGGAACTTGATACACCGTGTCGGTGTATTGTTATAATTGAAACTGTTTTCTATTCATTCGATTTTATTTTCGTGTTACGTTTGGAAACGCCGAGTTTTGAAATGTTGTATGGTTTTAGGTCTGGTCCTTCGATACATGAATTTTTCTGCAAAATGGTGTTTGTGTAGAACTTCCACATATTGAAGCGCTAACAATAGATAAAAAAATCAGTTTATCCTGATAATCCGCTTGGGACAAGATTCATCCGCACTACGTAAACGTAAAACTACTTACAACGTAAAAGACTGGATTTTGTAGTTATGAAAAGCTTAAATTAAAAATCTGGCCGTCGCTGTCAATGCCAATACTACTGCTACCATCCAACTCTGAAATAATAATTGAAGATAAATAGTTTTTGATCCCTAGCTAATACCTTGTTCTTTCATACATTTAATTTGTAAAATTCATACTTCAAAATATACAATATACTGGTATATTTTGATCTGCGGAAGCCCATAAACGATTTAGTTTTTGAGAAAAAATTCAGAACCTGTGATTTGTCGATTTTGCCAGAAGCTTGAGAATAAAGGTTGCGGGGAAAATGATGTTACGCAGCAATCGATTTTTAATTTTCAGATGGAAAGCAACAATCATCGGTCGAAATGGTTTATTTTAACCCATGTAACATTTGCATACACAAAATAGATTTTAAAAACTCGTTATTCAAATTAAAATATACAATCTACAATCTAGAATAGCCGAAGAAACATTCGCATAAGCTGGTACTACCTACATATTTTTAAGTTTAAGTTTTCCAAGTTAGAACCAACTCGAATTTGAAAAATTTATTGGTAAGATTATGCGAGTTACGCAAGTAAGTCACTTTTTAAACCGTGACCATAATTTTTATACTGGTTTAAAATACTGAATTTACTATTTTCTGCATTTAAATTTGAAGCCTTTTGATTTAGGTCTACCACTATTTAAAATCAATTGATGACAGCTGCAATATATTACACGTTCATGCATCTGCTAAAATCAGAGCGCAATTATTAAGTGAAGTTTTATTTATGCCAAACCCGCCCTGATTTAGTCTCTTCAGAACAATAACTTTTTGCGTAAATCATTGCGAACTTTGTTATCTTATGAATATGTGATAAATACTTGTAATTTGTAATGTATTTAAAAGTTTAAAGCATGATTGTATTTATTTAAACTTTGAAACATTTCAATTAAGCTATTTCTGGTGATTCATTTTAGTAGTTATCATCATCGTGAATTTGAGCCCTGGTAGGAAGCATTTCTGGATGGTCCACGATGTTCTGGAGTCTGGCAAGGTCGTCGTAGTAAACTATCATAGATTCTGCAGTTGCTAGCGTCTCTGTCAGAAATTCAAAACAAAAATCAGACAGTGTTCGAAATGTTTGCATTTGGCAAGCGGATGGTCTCAAAATGTTACCTTGGTCGATGGCTTCTGGGTCTTGCTCCTCAAAGGTCACTGGAACATTAACTCCAGATCTCACTTCTGCCGGATAACCAGAATT
>VNWX01000962.1:0-17339 GCA_009869905.1 Ceratophysella communis
CTTGAGTGTCGTCTACCTCGGCAACAATACTGGATGGAAAAAGTGATTTTACCCATTGTGGAGGCGTAATTTATTGCACAAGTATCAAAAAGCCTTCTCTCGACTAAATCTTTGGCTCGGACTCTGAAGAAGACGAAGCTTAGACATGACTAAGAGTTAACATTAAAGTGCTATTGTTCCTGGTTCAGAGCAAATGATTTTAAAAACAGGAATCAGTTTTATTCCGCAGAGAAACAAAATCATAAAAATCCCTGTGGATTTCTGAGTGAATACTGTGGGAAATTGAGTCATGTGGACTTGAATTTAAATGAACACACTGCAATTATCCACTCTGCTCTAGTCCTTCCAATTATTTTCATTGTAGCAGCACTGCATTCCGAAGCCGGGTGTCTCCGGTTGAGATAGTGACAGTTGACAGGGATCAAGGTTGGACAGAATAAAACAATAAGCCACAAATGAACTCGGCGTTTTAACATTTGCCAGGCCTTTGGTGAACCACACGTGAGCCTGCTTGCCTCGTGCTTTTCTCCACGTTGGGTTTGGGTCATGCAATTATGTCCTGGTTTGAATTCAAAGCGACACAGCATGTACGCCGTTTTTAAAGTTCAGGGTAACGCTAAAGATGGCGTGATGCTAATTTACTACAAATTCGCATTTTATGCCGAGTAGGTACACAATCAAGTCAATGTTTGTATACGGCGTAGCATGTAATTAGATGGGGGTCGGGCATTAGATCTCTGTCGACCTTAAACGTCGGTAATTCTAGTAAAAAAAAGACCTTGGTTGGACGGAACAAAATTTGTGTTTACCTCGTTGCATATTTACATGATCATCGTGAACGGCAGGCAACTAGTCATTAATTCAAGTCGTATTGTAAGACAATTAAGCTGTTCAATAAAAGGGTTCAATTATTTTGCTGGAAATCATATGAGCATTATTCGAGTGTTTTCGTCCAACTATAAATGCCCATGAACTTTATTTTCCTTGAGTTCACAGCATCATCTGCGTAGCACCTTCCTAAATTCAGCGTAGGTCTGGCCTCATTGGTGCTAAGCTAAGACTTATTAGTGAAATGTGCCGTCGATTTATCGGCAATACCGCTACAAAACAGAACCAAAAACATAAAAGGATGCTGAATTAAATGCCACTACAGATTAGTAGGTGCATGCATACTTACTGAAACCTGTTATAATCAAAGCGTCACGAATGCCGCGGTATTTACAGCTTTAATTGTTTCTCACTAACTGTAGATCAAAAATCACAGCAATCAGCCTTCATGAATTAATCTCAATGACTTATTAATTCAACGTGTTGCCATCAAGCAGATATCATAGGTAACACCTTTTTCCGCATTTCGTGAAAATTTTCAAGCCCTAGTAATTTTCATTTACCAGATACCAGATTCTATTTCTTGGTATAAAGTTTCAAAATGGCACCATTCCTTCATATACTACAGCTTACACTGTTATCACGCAATTTTTTAACGGCATGGGAAAAATATTTTCTCAATTCGTGCCAGGACTCAAGCTACAAAGTCAAGCATTTAGGCCGCACGGCAAGAGCCAAATCCACCAATACGTTTTTGTAAATTCAGCCTTTCGTCATGTAACGTACTTACCAACACAGATATCGTATGCCAATCCACAAACGTAGACGTCCGTCACACCTTTGCTACTCAATTCGGGAAACAGTGTTGTTGAAGAAATTTTGGAATTATCGAAGAATGCTGAGTACGAGTCGACATCTGGATTTGTGCCTTTGTAAATAAATGGACTTCCTTCCACAACCTTTGAAATACATAAATAAAATATATTTGAATTCAAAATTAATTAAGCAATAGTAAATTAGGCCCGCGCGCCGAATTATTTTTCAGCGGCGGCGGCGTTTTGCCGAAAATGGCTCGGCGGCGGCGGCGCGCCGGTCCGAAGTAAATATGGGTCAAATGGGAACCTTAAGATTTTCATGTAGTTTTGCACCCCATGAATTCTGAACGCAATGCCGGGGCCAGAGCTTCTGTCGTATAAGAGGGGTAGTGTCAAAGACTACCGTGTCGTACAGCTTTGCGTCCAATGGGTTTTGTACCTGGAATTAAAGACGCTTCATGAGCACTGGATAGCAATCAAGCTCCACTATTTAATTGGGCTATATTCTTACGGGGCTAGACTCGTGAATTGGTCGTAGTGTAACGTTATCCAAAAATGAGACATGATTTTCGGGATGCCAATCCAGGGAATAGAAAACGCAATCAAAGTCCACCGTGTCAATTAGTCGATTGATCGGCTCAACCACCTGAAAAAACAAAAATCCATCAATCCTACTGCAATGCATTTAACTGTTGAAAAAAAATTGTACACTCACCTCCTCTCCATTCTGTCGAGCTGGACAATTCGCAATGGCTAAGGACCCACTAATGAAGTCATTTTGAACGTCGACAATGACCAAAGCAGTAACAGGTCGAACAATCTGAAAACATAGTAAATTTTTTGTCGTTAGGTAAGTCGCAGTCGGATTACATCAGGATTACATGAGTGCACTGAAGCACGATTTATGAGTACAATGCATAATCGCTGTCATCGGTATCTTAATTCTTTAAGCTTAGTCATATAAAACCTTCGACAAATAAGAGAACCGTACAGAATTCATGCACTTCGAAGTTGTCACAAGCTTTTACCACCTGGGAGAAAGTTTGCCCACTTTCACTGTGATTAGGAATTCCGTGATCGAAGAACTTTCTGTACCTTGACATATTTCGATTTCGAGCATGCTGATTCTGCGTGTGACCAAGTACAAATTATTACCGAATAACTTTTAATCGACTTGGAACATGAATGGAGTTTTGGGGTCATACAAAAAAAAAGAGACTATGAGCAAGGGAATTAAATATTTTATTGTATTGCGCTGGCTTCGGGTAATATTTATCTTGGCAGAGAACACGAATCATTAGGATAGGATAGCATAGGATTCACAATTTGATTGTATTATGTACTAAATAATTGATCCATTGTGATGTCGAATTCAGGTAACTTTAGATAATGATTAACGAGACGTTGAAGGACTATCATCAGCCTACTGTACTGAAACTGTAAATGAAATCCGGAATGACATAAAGCCAAGTTCACATGACCGCTGACCTTTCAGCACAATGCCTCACCGAAGAGAGTCAATAGAACTTGAAACATCAAATAAGAAATTAAAAACGAAAGGTGAAATGGAAAGGCGTTTTGATTTGAGGCCCGTGTGAGAGTCGTAATGAGAGCTTTCCGCAGCTCCGAGTTCCTCGTACTCGGTCCAATTGCCCAAGTTTATTTCGGGCATTGGGAAAATGTCATGGTCTGAAGAATCAATGGTGAGTGCCAGGCACCAAGAAGGACTTCCTATTCTTTCGCCCTCTCCAACAACTCTTCTTTTTTTACTACTTTCTTCACATATTTTCCCGTAGTCCTTCCAGAGAACAACTTTTCTCAGAGAAAGCCAGGCTTCCATGGGCCAATTACACGTTGGCATTTCAAAGCAGGGCATCCGGCTCCCTGTTCTTCAGCACAAGTACTACATACAAGTCTCATAAGTGTGCTGAGAAGTAAATGAGCCCGGGTTTTCTGCACAGTTTTAATGATATTATTTGAGTAGCTAACAATTTCTTGCTGGAAACGAGGTTATAGGCAAAGTTCCAAGGGTTTTAAAGGCAGTTCCGTGACTACCACGGAACCGCACCAAGAGGAAATATTGGGCGTTGAGACTCTTGCCATTTCCAGAAAGCTTTCATCAAGGATTTGAATAAATACACTCGAGACAATAGAAAATGACCCCAAGACCACTCTTCATAAATCACCGGATGCCTGACTAAAAAACCATTGTTCAGGCGGAAATTATATGAGTCACTTCTCTGGTCTCAAGCGGTGAGTGCGAAATGTCATTTGGGTCCTTGTTTTTATGAACAGAGCGCTAGATTGGCAAAACCCAGAAACGAGGTTACAGAGTTCCAATCGGAAATCATGCCGATGAATATAATGCGTTTCGACCGGAGTGGACGAGTGCGTAGAAACATGGCCTGTCATGTCAAATGAACAATGGACCGAGTCAATCACGCCCTAGCCCAGCCCAGGTGAAAGTGGAGAAAGTGTCCAGCCACTTCAGCTCACATTTATTTATGTCAATCTCTATCGTTCAATCCAAGACTAATGAATAGATAGAGCAGCACTCACCTTCTTAATCCACTTCTGCCAACATGATTCAAACTCCTTTTCGTCTATAAGGGAATCCTGCAAGGCAATAAGTAAGCTGGTCAATAGAAACAATGACTTTTGACATTTCAATGTTTTAATACAAATGTGAATAAAGCCACGAGCTACGATTTATCATCGAAAAGCGCTCAGGGGAGTCGAAACAAAGTGCTGTTGGATTACAATGTCCTACGTTGAGTACAATTACAGTGGGCTTAATGCAAAATTGGAAATATTACGGAATTACAGGCAGAAATGTAATTTTATACTTATAAGTTGTTTCAGGGGGAAAGCCTCGCATTGTGTATCGATAAATTGTAAGCTGTTGGGCTGAAGACTTCTAATAGTCGAATCAGCCATCATGCTGAGATTTTGAAAAGCTTGGAACGAATAGTCGAAATGAAAAAGGTCAAAGGAGACAAGTAATTTGGAATTATGCAAGGGGGCCAGGCGGAGAAACTGGATCGAGCTTTTTGGGGAATATTAATATCCAGAGAAAGTCTAGGAAATATTACGGAATTCCAGGCAGAAATGTAATTTTATACTTATACGTTGTTTCAGGGGAAAAGCCTCGCATTGTGTATCGATAAATTGTAAGCGGTAGGGCTTACGACTTGTAATATTCGAATCAGCCATCATGCTGAGATTTTGAAAAGCTTTGAACGAATAATCGGAATGGAAAAGGTCAAAGGAGACAAGTAATTTGGAATTATGCAAGGGGGCCAGGCGGAGAAACTGGATCGAGCTTTTTGGGGAATATTAATATCCAGAGAAAGTCTTATTAGCGTGGAACTTAGTTTAGCTATAGGTATTTAATATCGAGATAATACATAATTGCATGGGGAAGCATCAGTTAGAAATTCACGAATAAAAATAAACCTTGCACTTGGAAATTAGAACTTAGAAATTGTGCTGAAATATTGCATGTCATCATATTTAAAATAGACGAAAATAGAAGCTAAAAGCTCATGTACTTACTTGATCAATATCAAAAGTTTCGAACATGTCTTTCAGGATTTTCCCTTCGACATGATAAGGCTTATCTCGTTCATTTTGAAACAAAGCTCGGCACAAGGCTCCGAATTCGGCATAATTCAAACCTCCGTCCCTAAACATAAAAATTCAAAATTTCCAAAAGTTAAGTAAGTGTATTAAGTATCACTAACTGAACGCTGGCATTCGAACGATTTCTACAGATAAAGAATTAGCCAATATGACGTGTAGTGTAGCATTATTGCGGTCAGTCGTTGAGATGACCAAGACGACAGAGTGTCTATGAATACCCCAGTCAACCTTATCTAATCAAATCAGAGTGTTTCGTCTGTATTCAGAATGCAGTAAGATTATCGATCAATCTTTCAGGACGAAAATCGAAGACAGCTCCTAACAATTTTGTATCTAGCGAGCCAGCCAGCTGGATTGTCTTCAGGGCAGGGCATCATCACCACCAGATAGTCTGCATGTTATTTACATCCTGGTGTCAACGGGAGTTTGCCGTACTCACACGTCAATTGAGTCGAAATAAATTCGGAATATGCACGAATCCGGCTGCAATCCTAAAATAGCTTATTACGAGGTAATATACTGTTCTTGAGCTATATGTAAGTCGACTTTATTTTATCTTAATTAGGCGTAATTGCGTTAAACCTGACTATAGCTGAGATTATTACTCGAAATTGATATTTCACACGAAAGGGGAATTAAATCAAAGGACAAAGGGATACATAGTGAGGCCATATTTCTTGTACCAGCTCAGTTAATTACTCAGAAAAAGCAATTAACCTGGCCCAATGACTATTTGTGTAGAAGCGATTCTACTAGTATATGACGTGCCAGTATATGGTACTTGCAGTATCGCATAAAACATAAAATGCAGATTACAACGTTAGCAATGAAACAGCATTAAATTGGGAAAATGCGCAGGAGACAGGAGCAATCGAAACCGAAATTTCTGACACAGCTTAATGCGAATATCAATGACGTAAGCTTATAATTTTTTAATCAGAGCTCGGGCTCGGGGGATCGCACACTACGTTCTTCCAGAACTAGCTTTTTTTCTATCGGTGATTGTGATTTACGGCTGCTGAGATTGCAAGGTGAGCTAGGGCTCAAAACTTGATAATTGTTTTTTCCGAAACCTTGAACCCATCTTGTGGGTGTGTTGAAAGGCGTAAACACATGTAAATGAGCTTGAGCTACCTGACTTGATAAGTCATGAATTAATGACTTGCAGAATGCATTCATGGGCGGATTCGTAGAATACCTACGTTGAGCAAACTACGAAATGAAAATGAAGGAAATGTAACAATTAGTTTAAACAATAAATATTTCAAGTAGCAGAAATCAACGAGAAACAATAGACCCTCAGCTTGCAATTATCTTCTCAGTTTGGGATTTCGGATAGACATTTGACGCATAGTGCCATTAGAGAACTATCTACTGAAAAACCAAGCTTCGCAATTACAACTTCAAAACAGGTAAATAGAATGGCTCAACTCGCACGATTTGGCTAGATTTTGAATCAGCTTGTTCTCACAAAAAAAAAGTACATCTTGCCTATACTTATTTATTAGCTGTAGAATTATAGGAAACTATTAACGGCAATTAACATTTTGTTAAAGCTAAACGTGACTTTGCCAAATTTTATTTAAAAAAAAAGAGCTTTGAGCTATTCTAAAATAGAAATATTGCTATAGATTTTTACCAACATAAAAACCTTTTTTTTAACGCTTGCTGACTGCTGACACAAAATGCCACCAGTTGAGATTGAGAGTCGTAATTGTGACTTGTGACTTGTGACAAGCATTTACTCCTTTATTACGCTGACGCTGAAAACTTAAACAAATTAAGTAGCGCGACGCCAAGAAGTGTGCGAATAGACAAGAATTTCTGGCCATAAAGCCCTGACTAGCAATTTCAAGTGGAATCCAGTTGATTTAATGCTGTACTAGTTATAGCTCATGTTCATCTGAAATAAATGCATATAATTTATTTTGTGTTTCGTAAGCCTAAGGAGGCGTTAATTTGTGCTGAATTTCATGTGGCACGGAGTGACTGTAAATCTGATGCCTGGGTGTCGAGTCGAGACGTCTTGAAATGACGTCCTAACTCTTTCAATTTTTTGAGAAAATCAGCGCTTTCTTTCTGTTCATTTCCTGTCACTTGGCGTCGGATGTTGGGTTGGAGTTGTACAAGTACATATTCATTTACTTCATTGAACCTGGGGCTGTTAAATGCATGAGACATGTACTAGTACTGCTTACTGCTTGCCATTATGCAATTTTTAGGTAAATACGATACAAAACCTTATCAATGAAGGACTGCAAGATGTTCGTCATCGCCAGCATTTATGTCAGCGAAAGTAAATACACTGAATAAATTCCTTAATTAACCGCCGCTGAATCAAAGCTGTCATAAAATCAATCTGTCACTCTGAGCCCCACTTCAGATTATTCCGCATTTAAATTTTAATCGGAGATCTTCAATTGAAGACAGACTAATTACTTAAAACAGTAGAGCATAAACATCCTTTCATTTCACACATGCGAAATAATTTAACTGACTAACGTTGTACCGAGCAGGAGGCCATAAATATTTCGTATTGTCGAGTATTTAGACCGAGCCAACGAGAGATGCGCTCGCGCATTACTCTTTCATCAAGCATGGCTATTCATTCGGTATAATGCATTAACTTCATTAGACACACAAACGAGATCATCAGCATAAAATGAGTTCTATTTCTAATTTCTATTGTCTATGCACAATATCAACTCATATGATGACAAGTTATATGCATAAGGCCAAGTTCAGTCCAACATGAACTAATTTCTTGCGCAAAATTTTCTATCCCGTCCGGATTTCCGCTCAATAATTTCCGAATTCTTTGCTATACTTAACTGCTGCGAGTTAAGCATGAGTTTTCATGCAAACAAATCCCACATTTACTCCTTACGATCAGTGCACTTAACGGGAGAGATTTTGCCGAAAAAATCTCCGCCCACTTTGAAAAAATGCGGAGATGAGAAAGTTATGCATTCCGTCTCGTCTCGACTGCAGCACACTACTACTAGGGTAATGCAGCAAGGTGTAAATACCTGAATGCTGCTCGAGATGATGCATAGACATGATGATTTTTGGTGTCCTTGCAGATGCATTATGCAGTTAAATCTTATTAGTTTTACGAGTACCTGAACATGTTTTGGTGCTGACTTACCCGTCCCGATCAAAGGCGAGAAAGCAGGATTCCATGGAGGAGAGGAGCTGAGTCGCAGTGGAGTCCAGACTTTCTCTGCGTCCACTTTCACTCTCGACCGAGGCCTGTGTTTCCACGCTCTCAGCCCGACCCGTTCCACCGACCTCTTCTTCGTCCACGCTGGGGTCACTGTTGTTTTGAGACCCAGAGCCGTTCAACCAGGTCGACATTGCCCGTGTGCCCTTGCTTAAAACAATAGGCTGCTGGCCCACCGCTCGGCTCGACGCCAGGTTGCCGACTGAGCAGAGAGTGGCCGGCGGACCTGGATGAGGTTGCAGGGGAAAGGTCAGGTAATTGGGGCAGGCGGGTCCAGCCAGGTGCTCCGTCTCCGTCGGACGGGGAGTAAGTGCCGAGGCTCACGGCATCCTCAGCGCTCTATGTAGCCCGTCACGGAGAAGCACAAGGCTAGAGACACCCACCAAACAGAGCTGGTGTTGGGGACTCGTATTGACTCTGACTCCTCTCTTCGATCCAGGAGGCTTTTCTCTGTGCACTTCCAAGTTTTTGGGACAGGCCAGGAACTGGTTTGGCTACGGATGTTACGGACTGCGGAACGGGTTATCAACTCATATCCGCCAGTTTTGTTGATTCTTTACCTGGCTCGTCTTGGCGTCGCCTCGATGCAAGCCACCAGAAGTATTAATAGGATTCACCTAGACTCATCTTCACGCCACTTGGCTAGGGCGTCTTTCAACGGGACGAGATACTACACCGACCATAGTAAACTATACCTACCGACACCGACCTTGCAGGCTAGATAATGATGTGTGTAAGTCTACAATGAGCGTGTTAGTCCTCCATTTAAGATCTTGTTTACTACGGCCAGCGTAAACGCTTCGTCGTTCAGCACCATTTTTGTAATACACCTGAACAATAACTGGTTCAAAACTTCATGAAGATAACTCTCTGCAACCGGTGTCTAGTGTCTTTCAGGATGAGTTTACAGTAGTCCAAGTTGAGAATTTCATATCTCACGGCTGTTGTTGAACTCGTGGTGACGTAACACGCAACCGCTTTTTAGGATCTCCCGATCGGAGAAAGCCGACGACGGGTTTTCCTCATTCGTAAACGCGGTTAGGATTAGGAGCAGGAGCTGATGCAGGAACGCGTGTAGCATGTGCATTGCATGTGCTTTGTGGGCTGAATGTCCAGCTATGCGGCCAAGTTATGATCGTTAATTGCGTACACATTATATTTATCAACGACCCACAAATCCAGGACCCGACGTGATTTAAGAAATTCAAGCATTCAAAGATCAGAGCAATTTATTGGCAAATCTTTGCTTTGATTTAATACGCCCTGTCTGTATACTGCCTTAGCATGCGATCTATCCGATTTTACGAGTTCTGTGTTTGTGCTGCCGAACTCCGAAGAATTATTTTAAAAACTACACCTAAACTTCACCGGCTGCCTTTTAGGCCAGAAAAAAATATATTGCATAATTCGAAATTAGGGAGATCGCATGCTAAACTCTACTCAAGGGGTTGTTTCTGTTTAACAGAGTGAGGAAATAGATTTACAACACAGAATTGTACTGAAGTGCTGTATGGCTAGGCAAACATTATACTGGTCACTGGTCCTGAGAAAAATAGTTCTGTTACTGAACTACAACAATGCACTGGTGTGGGTTCTTGCTGTGGAAGAGCTGGTAGAAGCTTTAACTCACCAGCTTCAGCGTTTCAATTGCTGAGCAGAGTTGAACGAACTGATTCACTTTGTTGACTTTCGCCTCCATTTCCTTGGCCTTGCTATGAGCAACACGAATCACGTCGTGAGGAATTCCAGCAAGGCGTGCGGCGTTGAAGCCATAGGACTTTGGACATGGTCCTGGAGCCAGTTGATAGAGAAACGTTAGTGTTTCTTGTGTAGGATCATCATTGTCATCATCCTCGTTCTCCTTTTCAACCATGCAGGCCTAGATGGACAGTATTAATTATTTACAGAGCAACAAAGATATAATCTGCAAAAATAGCAAAGCGAAAGCAAATATATACGCACCATATGTCCAAGCTGAACTTGAGGTGCGTCCATCATAGTAACTAAGCTATGGTAATGAGTTGAGAAGATTCCACGTAGATTACGGGCTGCAAGCTTTTGTGCAACCGCAAGAGCAATCGCAGTTCCATCGTAGGTAGCAGTTCCGCGACCCTGTTTTAAGAAAAAAAAATAACTAAAAAACCAGAAAAACCAAAAGCACTGGAGTAAAGAATTCCGCCAGAGTAAGACTTACCAATTCATCGATTAAAACAAGAGAATTTTGAGTAGAATGCTGAAGAATGGATGAAGTTTCACTCAATTCGACGAAGAATGTGCTTTCTCCCTCTCCAATATTGTCATTTGCTCCGAGTCGGGTAAAAATACGATCCACAACGCTCATTTCACACTTCGTAGCTGGAACATAAACACCCTGAAACAGAATACGCTAATTTAAATAGTTGTGTCTTCCACGACAATTAAACCTTCGAATCACCTGTCATAACGGAATTACCATATGAGCCAGAACTGTCATAATTCCAACTTGTCGCATCATAGTCGACTTTCCACCCATATTCGGTCCAGTCAAGAGAACAAAGGTACCGGGGGAGCCGTCCTTAGGACCGCTCTCATTACCCAGAGCACAGTTGTTAGGAATGTAAGTGTCTTGAGAAACTGCTGGATGCCAACCTTCGGTAATACTAATGAAAGGAGAAGCCGACGCAACCACACGCGGACGGGACATCTTGTCAGAGCTTTTAGAAAATGCTGTCAATGAAAACAGGACATCCAAGACGCTGATTGTACGGACAGCAGCGTTCCAAATATCTCGACTGTTAATAAAAACCAGTTGGAATATTCAGTTAGGAAAAATAACTCGTTACTGAAAAGAGTGGTATACAGTTCTGCCAATCTTACTGGGTATCAAATTTAGCAAAGACCCGGCGAGTAATATCTTTTACCACATTTTCACGATTTATTTCAGCTTGGATAAGTTTCGCCAGCAACGCCTACATTTTTGAAATTTTATCATTAGTTATTAGCAACTTACGCGTTCATTTTTTTCTTAAGAAAACCTTCGGAATTCAGAAATGCTACCTTAGTTTTAGTTGTGACATATCGCTTGAATCCTTTCTTCGAAGAGGACATTTCAAAATCGTTTGGCACTCGAACAGTGGCCGCAACTTCGAGCTGAAATCTCTTTTTCTCAGTGCCAAAATAAACAACCTTTGATCCTAACTTAGACTTCATTTCCTTCAGGTACGCGTTGGCCTCTTCCTGTACATCTTCTACTCCTTGCACTGCCGCATCGTAATCTTCATCTACCCCAGGGTTGGGCTGGATTTTCCCAGCCTGAAGTGCAGCCGCATGGTCAAAAGCGGTCTAATTAACAAAATTTAATTGATTAGAGTTCTCCGTCGACAATACTTTAAATTAAAAGCATACACATACTTTTAGCTCAACTTAAGTTTACCGACTTACGTCAAAAAATTTCAGAAGCTTGTCAAGTGAGGGGAATTTTGAGATCACACCAGACAAATATTCAGACGTAATTTGAGTATCCCAATCTGAAAAAATTAAAAATCGTACTTGTTAAGCATTAAGCTCATACTCAGGACTTATTATTTGAAGTTCTGATATTTAATTGTTACTCACCTTTGATTGTATTCATTATGGTGACACATGTTTTGAAATTTTTCAATACATTTGTCAAATCGCTAATTTTCCTCTTTGAGTACTGTTTCTCTTCATACATGGATGCTCGAGCGTCAGGATGGTCAGTGCTGCGATGAAGACTACCCAGTGCGTGGATTCTTTTTTAAAAAACACAATTAAATTAGAATGAACAGTAATTCATTAGAAAATTAACAAAAAATTAGATTAGTCGAAACAGAGTTGAGGATACCTAACTTACTTGCCCAAAAGCCGTTCCAAGTCCAGCAAAGTTTTCAACATCGGAGTAACTTTATCAATCAGATCTTGCAGATTAATCAGTTCTTCAATTGCATCCAACCTACTGTTAATATTCTGAGGATTTGCTTCAGGAAGGCACATCCAATGCCGAAGTAAGCGTTTTCCAAATTGGGTTGAACACTTGTCCATAATGGAAAATAAACTTTTGGGACCCTCCGTGATTTCCAGATTCCTAAGGGTAGCTCCATCCAGGACCTTCAAAATTCCACACAACGTGAATTTTAAGGACATTTCAAACATTTATTTGCGGAAAGAGTGTTTAAAAAAGGCTTAAGAATTACCATATGATCCATCTTTGGTTTAAATGATGGCATATCCAGTTCCGAAGGCGCCATGTCCACTGGGAAATAAAAATCGAACTGTCCAAGATTGATTAAGTCATGTTCAACGAGACAGCTCTTTAGGTACCATATCACAGCACCCAGACACTTTAATCCTAAACTCCAACCTTCCAGTGGAGTTAACTGCAATGAGCTTTCTGCAAATTATGCAGAAAAAAAGTAGAAAGTAATATTTTGACACCTGCATGCTTCTAAATAGTACAAAGAACTGAAAAACTTACTGTTGCAAATTGATAAAAGCTTCTTTGGCCAATTCGTGGCCTCTGGATCGTCTTCTTTACTAAAATATTTTCCTTCCATCAAGAACTTCAAAACCTTTTCACCACTCCAAAACTCTGTGGCTGATAGAGCATCTTTGCGAACTCCGCTCATGTTGTATAAAACACCCAAAACTGCCGGATTCATTTTATTCTTTTCGTACAGGATCTGCAATCGGGGAAAAAAATTAAAACACACGATTAAAATTCATCCACATCTATATTCGATCCTGGAATTCATGACGATTTCAGGACCGCGATGAATGGAATAATTCGAACCGTACGATATCGCCCAATCACCGAAACTTTTTAATTTTAGGTGAACGAGATTACATACTTGAGCTGGTGTATGATGAGAGAACATCGTTCGGAGCCGGGAAAAGTTCCGATCGTCTTTGAACTGACCAATATGAAAAGTTCCAAGCGTGGTGTCAATGAAACAAGTTCCATATTCTGTTCCTCCGTCTTCTGAAGGCTGGAAATTGTTTTTTAAACGTTTACGAAAATTTTAAGGTTTTAGTAAATCTGAATTATCATCTGGTCTGCAGGAAAGAATAAATTACCATTTCAGCAATGGCGTATAGATATTCCGAACTTGGATGAAAAGGCATACTTGACACATCTTGAACAGAAGCCAAGCGAATTCCTTTCGTGGTGATTTGGCAAATTTCACGCTTTACTACTCGATCAAACTTCGTAGGCCGTGATGCTAATAAAAGAAATACCAAATGAATTATCCTTCCTCTATCTTTTACTACATTCAGCAGAGTTATAAAAAGCATACTTTTTTTGCAACGCTGTTCCATCATTTCTGGTGTTTCAGTTTGTTCTACACGGGCAACTTTGTATCCTTTGGCTACCAAGGTTGCAGCATTGTGAGAATACGCAATCTAAAAACAATGAGCCGAACAAAATGTACACCCTTTTCCTAGTAATTCAATTTTCCAGCTAATGCATTGTTCTAAAAAACCACATGAAATATCTCATTTTAAAAAGATCAATATCTTTGCCTTACCTCTGGAAATCCACAGTGTGCAAATTCACCCTTGAAATACAATACAAAAAGAATATAAGTTAAAATTTGAGGGTAAACATTTCGTGTGTGAACAGAGCGATGCTGTGTTCAATTCGCTCATGACATGAAGGTATTTATGATGGCATGCGATAAGAAGGCCATTTTAGAGAAACTACAGGGCGGTATGGCTCATATAGTTAAAAGTATGCGTCAAAAGAAGATTTACTTGATGAATTATATATGAACACTAATTTTAGTTTTAAACTTCTAAATATCATGACATTTAGCAGCCCTGCGTTAAACACGTCTTAAGTTTACAACGGATTTGAACATAACACTCAATTCTGAATTATGCAATACTCCGAGAAGTCATAACCGAAATCCGAGTTGGTTGAATACCTAAGTACTTGACAGAAACTTATTTAAATTGAGGTTGCATATTACCTTCATGTAGATTAGCCCAAGCTCTTGAACTCCAATTACCGCGTCCATATGATACATCTCGTAGAATTTTCCCAATTTAAAGAATAAAACTGTGTCAAAATTTTCCGACTTTAGAACCCACCACTGACGAACACCCTGTAACAGCAAGAGAAAATATTATATCCGGAACTGAACCAATGATATGAAAATCATTCGAGGTCGGTTTCCTACTGGTGAAAAGCTGTCCAAATCTCTACTTGGTACATGTAGTGTTCTTGGATCATAATCAGGATGATCTGGTCGCCGCATTTTCTTGTCTTTGATCTCTTCGGGCTTCAGAAACTTCAAACTGAGATGAGTCCATTTTTGTCCTGAATCAGCTCCATTTGATTTTGACGAAGGCGATGGGACTGGGCTGTCATAATTAGCGAATTTGGCAATTTTGTTTTGAAACTCCGCACGCTTTGCAGAGGATGCTGGAGTGTTATTGTTTGACTTGGAATTGGTTGGCGTTTTAGGAGTCACAGCTGATTTCTTGGATTTTCCGCCAGATTTCTACTTGTAAAGTATTAATTGCATGAGCTTCATAGTATTTTAAACAGGCATACATTTAAAGCACAAAGAACACGAACCTTTGAACGTTTAGGCGTCTTAGCTTCGCCATCGTCATCCTCATCGCTAGAAGTTTCGGGTTCGGACTCAAGCTCAGAGGATTCTTCCTCACTTTCCATTGTAACATCTGCAGAAGAAGGTTTGTACTCATCTTCGCCATCGCTATCATCATTGCCTTTCGGAGTTCGTGATACGGAACCTCGTCCATTTTTCTTATGCGCCACAGGTGTAGTGACAATGGGAGTCTTCTTCTTTTTACTAGGAGTGCTATCCTGTTCTGATTCGTCACTGGAGTCAACAATAACCTGAATTCTGCGCCGGGGTGCACTTTTACTTTGGCTGTTTCTGCTTTTCGGACTCTGAGATTCTGGCTTTGTTTCAACGGGGCTTGTCTGAACGAGATCCTCTTCCTCACTCTGAGGTCCGAAATCAATCCAGTACTTCTCAATCCGTTTTGCAGGTGACATAGCTAGGGCAACGTCAGCAAGCTTACAATTTTTTACCCATGTTGGGTCATTTCTAGCAGGTGGCACCGCGCCATCAGTGCTGGACTTATACAACTTCAGATCTCTGGAATGTTATTTGAGCGATTAAGCACTAGATAATAGGAGCATAAATTCATTTTTGATCTCAGCTTACGGCTTACGAATCCAAGCTCGACTTGGTGGATTGTCGAAAAATTGTACATGAAATTCAGTGCGATTATTGCGCCAGAAGGGCTTCCCAATCTCTTCGCCTCGAATCCTAGGAATTGGAACGAACGATAATGATTATAAAAGTGAGAACTGAAGAAAAGCCATTCAAGGAATCGAATTTGCAATTATACTGTGGCTCATAGCACGAAAAACAAAAAACTCAAACTAGCAACGCACATGGCAGGCCAAAAAGGGTAACCTTCCAACTTTGCCCAAACCATAGCTCCTTCTGAAAAATCCTTAGTAGCTGTAAGCAAAACAAAATAATGAATTTTACGCCAACGTTCTTCAAAATGTAGCATAAATGTCAATCACAAATTAAGTGACACAAATAAAATCAACAATTGGTAAACTAGAAATCGTTTATAGGAATGTTAACTCACGAGAAGCGTCCTCAGTTTTGTATCGCTTGACCCTGTTCGGAGTGTTTGGTTGAGCTGTGGGCTCTTCATCCGGGGACGGACCACGCTTTTGTTGTCGACTCTTGCCATTTCCATTAGACGACGGAGTGGAATCCTTCGCTTTATTGGATTTCGAGCTGGCCGGAATGCTGCCGGGTCGTTTAGGCGTAACCACGATGGCTTGGGCACCTTGTCCACTCGGGGAGCTGTGGCTCTTGTCAGTGGTCGGAGAGGCAGACGCAGAGGAGGGACTTCCGGGTTTCGATGTAGGAGTTTTGGAAAAATAGTTAAGAATTGATCGTTGAGACATATTTGATTTTGAATCAGGAGAACAGCGATGACAGGTCAGAGGGAACAAGCCCGAACTCCACTTGTTACAGTTCTTTCTTCGTTATGGGTCAAGTGTCAGGTCAAGAACCGTAGCTTAGACAAAGATTAACTAATGGTGAACGGCTTCTTTTGTCTTTGTTGTTTGTCAACTTCTAGCCCACCTCTATAAGTGTCAGCTCGGTGTATGCATTGGCGCCCTTCTCACATCTCGTCGCTCAGAAGAAGAGCAGGCCAGCTTTTAGCTCTCTTGAACATGTCGATCTCAACTCAACCAATACTGCTGCTGATTTCTGATTGTAAATTTTGAATCCGTTTCAGATCTGTCTAGACAGTTTCAGATCTCAGTTTGATCTTCAACCAATTTCGGTTATGCTGAAATATAGCACAATATCAGAAAAAATGGAAACACCTCAGACGATTAACTTCGCGTCGCGTGTGTCTTTGCTAATGTTAAGCTAACTGCTTACTGACCGGCGGAAATGTCAAGAATCTCGGCGTCATGTTTTATGTCCTTACATGATTATACACACATTAGTAATGCATTCGTGTCGTGTCGTGATTCATGACTATGAAAATCTAGTTTCTGACAGATTCGCCACGAAATTGTATGCACAGGTAAATAGAGTTCGAAAGTAGGTTTTACAAGTTACACGGACAATTCAACGGTACAATTTTAATTGTTAAAATTCGACGACCCATGTGAAGTTTGATATATGTACTACTTCAATTAAATACTCCTGTTTCTGTAACGATTGTGTTTATCAGCAAAAATTCGCACACAAACGGAAATGGCGAGGTCGTTTTGTCAAGCGTCATTATTTGGCCGTATCTACTGGCGGCGGACC
>VNWX01000963.1:0-17329 GCA_009869905.1 Ceratophysella communis
TTTTTGTACAAACGTACGAACGACTTCGTTCATATCCAGTTTATTAAATACAAATTGCAGCTAGGAATCAACTAAGAACTCTAATTCTATGCTACTAGTGATATGGTTTCAGTCTTGAACAATAATAGCTCATTTTGTCACATCTGAAGATCTGAATAATAAATAAATAGGTAGGTAGAAAAGAAGCTCGAATCACTAATTGACATAAGAGTGCCTTACTCAACGAAAAATTGCTAAGTTGATTGCTAAGAAGATTGGAATAGGAACACTTGTAATAGGAATTTGGAATTAATTCCAGCAGTTACATAAATAATTTAAGAAATAAATAATTTTCTTAAACTAATACATAAGGTCAAGGACGCTAGACGTGATTGTATTGTACAGGACACACGAAAACAAGTGACTAAGGTCTAACGATTTTACTCAATTAATATCGGGCCGGCCCATCACTATCTTTCTTGGTATCTGCGTTTCCTAACTCGTGAATCTGCAAGTACTCGTCATAGGTTGGCGGAGGAGCGTCCATATCGATGACCGTCGTGGTATTGGTCGTAGTGACAGGGGTGGAGACTTGATATGCCGTGCTGAAGGGGGGAGGAGGGTGGGTCTTTCCAATGAGATCGTGGGGCAGCAGTGGCTAGGCGTGGGACACTTGAGCTAACACCACCGATGCCAAATAGGTTAGCGGGTAGTTGTCCAGCCTGACGCTGGTGTTGGGGTCGGCGGGGGACTTGGATTTCATAGACGCCCATGGCAATGCTGTCACCTTCTTGGGAAATTGTGGTCACACGCACGGCTCGCATGTTTTGTGATGGTCGCCCGTCTCTCGTCGTTGGGACTTGGGCTGTGGTTCGACCTGAAAATTCAGTTAACTTTAGATAATACTTCCGCATCAACTGTTTTTAATTGAGTACCGCGTCTAAATCTGAATTTTTATTTAACTGCTTTCCTCAAAACGAACTCTCGGCTTCCATTTCTTATCTCTTGTAAGCAATTACGACATATATTACGAATTACGAAATACTTCTTAAAAATTTCGACCTAAGATATACGAGTTACCTAATCTTGGATTCTACATTAATAACTAATAACGGATAACCAAATCAACTAAAAGAATAAATTCTGCAGAAAATCTAAGTTTTTTCAATTACATAGCCATACATAGCTACGGAGGTACGTACGTCCTGTTGTGAAATTTCTTCAGAAAAGCGCGATGAAGTGTGGATATTGGCCTGCATTTACTAATGAGTCCGTCTGCGGTTTTGGATTCGGAACAGAACTCTTATACAATGCCCTTCACTCATCTTCCCTACTTCTGTCATTGAGTTGATCATTTCCCTTATCTCTATTGACTCGAATGTAAAAATAAATATAGGTACCTCGAAATAATTGCATGTGTTTCTAATGTTTCAAGGAAATTTTGACACTTACTCATGAAGAGAGCTCGTCTCCGTGCTAATTCCTCACTCGTGGCATGGTCTTCATAGGCGTGACGTAGGCCGCAGACAACAGGCACTCAGCAGCTGAAAATAGAAATAACAAAAGATATCAACTATAATGCCTTGTAGGTAATGATAAAGTTAATGTTAGACGAAGGATCTCTGTCATTAACAGATAACTCGAGCTCCAGCAGTACCGCGACAAGGTGTAACGATTACCGCTACACGACAAATTTGCTGTAGTGGCGGCGTCTGTTTTGTGGTCAGCTAGCGAGTGGTCGCAAATGTATATTTTTGTAGAATTTGACAGTTGTCGCGGTAAATCTACGGGTCACTGGTCACCGTATTCGCGCACTTATTATCGCTACAAATTGATGCGTCGCATAGTTTGGTGTCACGCTAAATTTAGGAGTCGCGATATTGACTGTCGCTGTAACTCAAGGTTAAATGTTTAGATGCAACCGCTGTCGCTGTCACCGTATAAGCTTAATATCGTATTTTTAACTGACAGAAGCTCGAAAATAAGACTTGTTTGTCGAATGAACTGTCACCATAAAATTGTCATTTTGTCACTGTGCCTGCCACAGTCGCTCTATTGCCCCGCTCCCTAATGTAAACAGATCAATTTCTTTTTGTCATATATTATGTCAGCCTCCAGAAAGAGAACGAGAGCACACAAATGGTTTGGTGTCCTTTATCATAATACATGTATATCATTTCCATATCACTCGGCATTGTTCCATAGAATTGATAGCGAAAGCCTCATAACCTTCGGCGTTTAATCCAGTAAAGGCAAGGAGGTTAAGCTAAGGTTAAACATATTTTATATTTTCATATATGCATGATGGGCTGGGCGTCATTACAATTTAGCATCGCGCCCACACTCCAAACTACAATGTTTAAAGCAGCTTGATTACTGTCATAATCTGATATTCTGTGGCTGGATAATGGAGAACTGACGCGCTTCTTATTGTTATGTAATCTGTAATTTAACTAGTTCAAAGTACAGGTGTTTTTTGCATATAAATTCTAAATATGGAATGAGAAAATGCCAAGAAGCTTACCGCAAAGACGCAGATGAGCACTAGGATAATAATCACTACGTTGGTCATTTCTAGGCCTCCCATTGTTGTGGCCTTTTCAGTAGAAATTCGGATGTATGTAAACAATAGGGTTTTCACGGGATCACAGATCAAAATGAGCAATATCCAATTTCTTAACAAAAGTCTTTAAAACACCCTTTAGCTCACACCCACTTCCATTCAATGATGCTAATTAGAAGTTCAGTCCAGGCTTCTCCAGTAATTTTCCAGTATGTCGTTTACCTGTTCAACAGGTAATATTTCGTTCAATGGCTTCACTCCTCTAATCAGAGTTAGCGTGTGTGTAATGTGTTTGCGTGATTTGGCGTTAGTTTTGCTGATTGGTGACGCTCGTACAATAGTAACAGCCGGTAATGTTGTAAAGTTTCACTTCGCTTTTGAGATTAGGCCGACAGGAGTAACGAGTAACCGCTGCTGGCCGATGATGGCTTGTTGTGGATTTGAGCACTGAACCACTGAAACTGAAACGACGCGACGGAACTACTTATGTATGTATATCTATTGAATCCTCAATTTTTTGCCGCAAGAATCGGGTGAGGTGTATAGTATGATTTTCCCGTGGTCCCGTAGTAATCTGTCACTTTTAACGATTACAGACGAAACACTGCTAGACCGTCGAGTTAAAACCTGGAACTGATATGACTCACTCTGTTTCATCCGCGTCTTCCCATTTCCCATCGGTAAACTCGTATCGATTTCCTTCTAGCGTGGCTGAAATTCGTCAATATTCAGTAATTTTCTGATTTGGCCAAAAATGGCATTTCAAACTAATCCGATTACTGGAATTGACAGGCACAAGCTTAGTAAGGCTCTGATGTTGATAGTTAGCCGAAGGTGACTGACTGACTCTTGACTACTGAATTTTGACTTTGATGGGTTTTTGGGGTCTTGAAATCTCGACCTTTTACAGCCACGAAATCTGTATTCCTTTGACATAGACTGCCGCAAGCACGTTTACAAGCGTTACTAGACGATAACTAAATTGAAAATATAACTAAACGCTAATATGCGTTCTTCCCAAAAAAGCAGCGACACGCTCTCAGTCCCACCAAGTTTTTTGTACTGCCGAGCATGGTGAGCTTAGTTAGGCCTTACATAACTACTAGGGCACAATAATTATGTATGGAGGAGGGATGAGTGCCATAAGTTCAGTTCAGTTCAGAAGGTCTGAGAATTCCGTATTCCATATATGTGAGGGAAAAATTATTGTTAAAGTGGAAATGAGTTTAGGAATGAAGGCAGGACGCTCGTCCTCGTCGTCGTTTGTTTTGTTGAGAAATGAATTGTTAGTGATGAAATGCGATATTTTATAGCCATAAATACATAGGTAAGTCTAACGGGGAGTTATACAAGGGTTTGACGTTTGTTTTGAATATAAATTGGATAGATTCTACGATAATTGGGTAAAAGTGCGAATCGTTAGCATATTATTCTTAACCCTTGCACCGCTGCATGGTATAAACCATAGCCAAACTTTTGGAGCTCAATAATCCGAGCGGAATTGTCGTGCCTCATTCCTACCTGTTGAATGCTCTTAATAGGTGTAATAATTATGAGGGCGATGCGTGGCGTGTGATACTCATCCACTCCCGTTGTATTTCCCCTCTATTGTCATTGTTAGAAAAATTGCATTTGTTATAGTTTTTTATCAGTTTATTATGCTTGAAGCCCCCTTCATCACAGATATACTCTGTAATTGCAGTTATCTGGGCTGGGCTCAATGTGCTTAAACCTCACTGAATTTGGTTTTGGGTTCAAAATGTCAAATTGTGGAGATGACTGGCTAGAAATAATGAGTTTACATTAAAAATCAAAACAGATACATTTTATGTAGTTGAACTCGTATATTGTGCCCATATCCATTATTTCGTTCAAATCACATATTTACGTGGGTAGTGGTGTGGTTTAAACGAAGATTTCGTAGGGCAGGTTAATTTGTGAGCGTAGGTGGGCAACTAACAGGAAATGCCATATCGGACAAAAACTCATTTTTTGAAAGGTAAAAGTAGATTAAAACGAGACCGGAAAGTCTCAAAAAAATTGATTAGGTTATACTTGCCACGAATTATCAGCTTATCGCCTTTTGATTACGTTGCTTCTTTGGTTGTACTCTGTTAATCATTCGGAAAGGAGGCTCATCGTGTAGAGGCCAAACTTTTGCATTGTGCAAAATGCATGAACGTGAACCAAAAACTGTTATACTTTTTTTTTAGAAAAAAAATTGCTCTTACTCTTACCATATATAAAATATAAAATTGTAAGTTGTAATACGTAACCTGTTTTTGATAACCAAAAATGCTGAAAACCTACGTTTACACTCTGTCCTTGTTGGGGAGTTAGGAAGTAATTAAACCGGGATTAGGGTTCGTTCTCGTATCATTTATCCTACGCATATGCCGAGTGCCGAGCTGGTAGCCTTCCCGTCGTCTTCCCTTGTTCGTCCTTTGCACATAATAAATTCATATCGAAATGTCCCTGTTCCATGTGGATAAGCATGAAGTCTATTTGTTTAGGCAAAGTAGAGCAGGGGAGAGATAGTTAATGCTTACGGTGAAAGAAAATTGAAAATAGGTCGTCTTATCAGGGGTTCAGGATTTCAAATTAAAATTTATCGTGTTTGGTCGGTAAAGTAAATAATAAACTACTTGAATTTTGCTACAGGTGCAGTATGACGAAATTTTCATCGAAAAAGCCAACAGTACATCTGTGCTTTGATCACTACTGGTCCGATTAAAAAGCTCTGACTGAAAAATAAATATTCCGGTATCCTAATTCACAACTAATAAATAAACCCAAAAATGACGCTATTAAATTGAAACATGTGCTACGCGTAGAAATTAGCAATTCATTCCTTGTACCTTCATTAGCTTCCGGTAAGCTGTAAACTTGGTTTGCTTGTCCTCAAGGTTAATTACCTTCACAGCTTGTTGATGACCAGTCTTACGATGAAAAACTGCAGTCGTTTAACAGTTCGTAAAAATCGTAATTTTAAACTGGTTTGCTGCAGCTGATTCAATGAAAATATATGCATAATTAATTGATTTGAGGTAGGTATCTCCTCTCCGACGTTGATGAATCAGGAAATTCGGTACCTGAACCACGGCTAATTTACGCAGTCAGCAGTTGTTCGACGTCGGGCGTCCAACGAAACGTTTAGCTTATGTTATGAAAATCGAAACGTAAACATAAGCTTGGTATTTTAGCATGCAGGGCTAATCATGTTCAATATAGCAGCATTAATAGAATTGAGAGTGGGACCACCGAACGACCCGAATTTAGCAAAACGTTTACCAGGCATCTGGTCTGGGTCAGAGTCACACACATTTGGGTACCTTAGATATCCATGCCCTGCGTCAACCGTAAATTAATTGTATACAGTATGACGAGATGAGATGCCTTGTTTTCTCCCGAGTATTGCTTGCCTTGACTTGAAAAGTACCTTATTTTATTACGGGATCAAATACTTGTTTCATTTCGTCGTATATTTACTACGTTTTAAAGCACTGGCTAGTCAGCCTGGCGTGCGTAGCTTATTCTCGTGATTTTTTGCACATTGTTATATTATTCACGAGATGAGATGTGTCATTTGTATGCTTGCAAGATCCAGCAGGCTGAAGGTTATGCGAATGAGACTGCCGGTAAGACATGCCTGAGAGTGAGAGTTGTAATTTGCAATCTGTAAAAATGAGGGTTCATCTTCATCTTCTGCTAATTTCATGCAAAATATTTAGCTTGAACCTATAAACCTGAACGTTAGAGTCTCAACCGGTTAGGGTTAGCCATAATTGTTCTATTTTTACCCTAATTTCAATAACAATAAACACTTGGTATTTAAAATTTAGATTCTGAGGCTCGACTAGGCATTTAACTTTAGTCATGCATTTAGAAACTGGCAGACGAGATTCAAACGGTTCCTACAAACACATTGTAATTATAATTCTTTGGAAATAATGGACTGTTTTTAGCCTTTACCGCAAATCATGATCATGACGCAAGGAAGGGGTAACCGGTTCAAGGCAGAGGGTAAAAGAGCGCTACAATTGGAGGTCATCTAAAAATAGATTCTAGCTGCTACAGCTATTAGGAAATTGGGAAAATCGGAGGGGTGGCATAATAAAAGCAAACTGTGGCATGAGTATCGGATTACAATGGATTTTAAGCGTGGTTAATTTTTTCTAAAATTGAAAAAAATGTTTCGAACTGGAATGCCAGACACATTTTTATTGGTTAATTAACAGAAGTGCGCCTGGCATTCGCTTTCGTCCAGGTCCAGGAGGTGTCTTAAAAATTGTTTCCTACGCTATAAAGTTTTATAAATAATATGCTTGCCTATTTTGCCAGAACTTTTGTCACTAGAATTAAACAAAATTTAGTGTAAATTTATTTGGTTTGACTCTTGGGCATGGGCATGTTCTAAAACGAATAGTTAATTTCAATTGAGTTCGTAGATCTTCTAAGAGGAACAACTATGAAAAATTTACGTAATCTAAATGTTACCATATACATACTTTGAATTTGTAAGACTTAATGCAGAGTGTAGATTCTGTTCAAATTGATTTTAAGTTATTTATTCTTGCAAAAGTATTACTTAAGATTAATTTTTTAAGTATAAAAAATTAAAATAGCTTTACATTATGTCAAAAGCGTAAGGCGTATGCCTACTCCCGACGAGAGTATAATCTCTAAAAATGCCTCTTTCCACATAGTTTACACAAATACATTGAAACAAGGCGAATGTCAACACTTTGGGAAGATCTATTTATTTTATGCTTGTTTACACGCTGTCCGCCCTCCATTCTCACGTCGTTATAAAAAACAGTTCTTCAGGCAAAAGGCAGGCAAATTCACTTTTTCCAGAAAATGATGATCTCATCCTCATCTTCAGGAGGATAATGAAATGCAGACGTCCTCTTCAGGCTTGGAATTTGGAATTCAGATCAGGTTCAGAGGACAGACGGAGAACCATCAATATGTTGTCAACGTCGTCTTAGCCGTAACTACATATTTAAATAGTAGCAACGTGATACGTGATTGACCTGGGGGGTATTACGTAGAGACACTGCTGGCTGCGGTGTGTTGATCGCTTCTCGGTAATTTGCCACTTGTGGAGTTGCATCATTATCATTTATTAATTCCATTCCAGTGACATAATGGCTCATGTTCTGGTAAATGGCACCGATTAAGATGCTGTTGAAATACTTGTAGGGCGAATTGAGGTACTTGGCTTTCTCACGGGTTATAATATGTAATAGCTACAGATGAACCACTGTAACACCCTCAAAGTCAAAGCTGCCAAATATTCCACTGTTGGTCAATGAGCTTGGTTGCTGTTGTTGACATTGACAAGTGCAGGCGCCTTCAGCGGCAGCTGTCCCGTTCGAGCGACTTCCTCGGCGGCTTCCGCTCGTTGTCACTACGGGCACTGGAATGGTACAAACGTCTTCGTAGGACGGGGGTGGGGAGTCTTCCAGAAAGGATTTGGTTCGTGGCAAAGGACACTTCAAGGCTGCCAGGAAAGGGGGTGGGGGAGATTCTTCCGCTAGAAAATATTGTCACAATTATATTCCTAATACTTAACATGTAATCTTTAGTGTAAAATGCAATTTCCTCATAAATTATCAAAATCAGCCAAAATTTAGCCATTAGGAAATACATATATTTCACGTCAAAAATTTTGTCTAAAAAACTTTAGGAACTTCAGATTAGATGAGGTGAAATCAGCTAGTTTTTGTTCGTGTAAGAATTACAGCTCTAGGCTAATGTAAAAATTGAGCGAAAACAGATGCTTCTATGTCAATCGAAAATTGCAATAATTCCTTTGCACTATTTCAGCGAATTATCGATTATATCCGATTTCGAGCATTTCGACGGTTTTGCTTACCTCTAAGCCGAAGCCTTCGAGCCTCTTCTTCTGCGATGATATGTTGCCATCGAGTTCGCTCATCTTCTTGTTCATAACAGCAAGTTCGAATCTAAATTCAAAATACATTGCACCAATTATACATAGGTAGAACATAAAGCAACCTAATCGATCAAAAAATACAGCTCGTGAAATCTTACCAAAAATCGAATGGTGAGAAATACCACCACGAAAGAATAGGCTCCGACAATAATGAAAATCACAATTCGAGCCCATTTCTCGCCCTCGGAGATCATTTTTACGCAATGTCAAAATTTCACGCACACTATGTATTAGAGAATGCTTAGGTCAGCATTAACTGAAATCACTGAAAACTTCTGTCATATCATGGAGCTGGTTAGCTAATGGCAATTCGCGTTTAAAACGATTTATAAAGTAATTTGCGGGCAGCAGTGTTTCCAATCCAAACCTCGTTAGGGGACTAGTTGGACTGCTAATCTTGACCCCTTCTGATGGAGTCTAAGTCTAAGAGCAGACCTCTCTGGATTTTTGTTTCTAATGTTCTAAATCCTAATCCTCTCCTATAACGCACATGTGGCTTTGGCTGCTAGAACTGAGATCTGGTTCGGCTTATATTTGTAAATTATAAATAGCCGTTGCCATCCCTCTCAGCAAACAAGATTTGGACTTGAGGCTCAATTAGAAGCTCCTAACGCATCATCAGTACTATTCCCAACCAAGTGTGGGCAATTTAGTATTATCAATATAATCTATGCGTCTTTCATCTTTCATACATAAGCGTTCAATGCTCACTTTCCTATAGATATATAAGATTCAATTCGCCATATAGTGCAAAATGCCAAACGCTAACAAATTATCCCGCACGCGGAACCCCGCAATTCTTCTGCGCATTGTGTGCTAATACCAATTTTAGATCTGAATCTCATTTAGATTTAGCCAGTTTCTATTTGTATTTGAGGAATACAGCTATGATGAGGGCGACTGACGACCGCAACAGCTATTAATACCTATTTTCCATGAATTAAATATGAGATGAGATGCGGGCGAATAATACACACGAGGAGACTTATAGATTTGACATGAGGGCGCAAAGTGGCTGGCTCATCTCACAGATTTATTCAATATTCAATCACTCGTTTACCTACCAGTTTCGGTATTGTATTGACATTGTATAGGTACAAACGAAGTATTCATTAACATGTGTACAGTATTGGATCAAGTGTCTTCCTGGTCGTAAATAGGGAATGCTAGAATAAGTATATTAATTCTGGAAGATTTACGTGTGTCATTAGCCTGGCCTGGCCTGGCTTCTGGCGGGACGTCGGCGCATTCGTAGAAATTGAAAAATGATTTCGACTTCACTAGCTACCAATACCAGTATGCTAGTGCTAGTGATTAGCTAAATCAGTAGTGTGGTAATCGTTTCCGCATTACTGGGACGGTATACAGCGCATTAGTTAAAATAATTGGTATTCTGAAAAAGTGTGGCAATAGTCGCGTCTTTCATCGAATCGAATTTACAAACAGAGCTTAGCTGCTCTATAGTCAAAATGTTCCATGATGGAACTAATCTTAAAACTTTTAAGTGCTTACGGAAACTGGCTCATTCTAGAGAAATACCGGCTAGATCTGATGTAATCCGTATAAAAGGAAGCGTGCAAATTCGACAAACAAAAAACACTTGAAAGTTAATATGTAGCTATCGGCATCGGCTTTTGTACGGAAAACCTCAATGTAACGGCTTGAAAATCGTACCACAACATTTTTCACATATTGCACAAAAATAATTATACTACCGACAAATTGCCAAAAACTTAGAAATAACGCTTAAATTAATGGCATAAGTGTCGAACCCTGGCTTTAAATTTGTACGGAGGATGTGAAAGCATTCGAAAGCCGATTGTCGACAGTAAGCGTCCATTTCAGGTTTCGTTAGACTTTGTAGGTAGATCAGGCTTTGTTCGTAGAGTTCGTGTGTAATTCGGTCAAATTAATGCTAATCTCGTGATTTGCTGCCGCCAAATCCATCTGGGGAAGCTCCGTTTCATGTTCTTTAGCTTCAAGACTGGCGTAAAATTTCTCGTAATCTGAATAGGACGGAAGATCGTCGTCGTCCATATGAATATAGGCCACTTTCGTAGGGCTTGGACAATTAAGGGCCTCGTTGAAATCGGGTGGAAGTTCTACCGGCGGAGGAACTCGTTGTATTTGATTTGTTGGTTGAATTCCTGAGAGATATGTGCCACTACATTACCTAATTACATGAATTGTTAATCCGCATATTTCTAAATTTTAATTTTACCATAAAGACACGAAGGGCGTGGACGTGCACCAGGATTTTGTCTCGGCCTCATTCGCGAATTCGGAATTTCTGGTTCCAAATGCTTATCTTGATTGCAGCAGTATTGAAGCTGTTGAATTATAATTTGATTAAATGATGCCCGCCCCACGCCAACCAATTAGTGCAATACTACCAATACAACTCACCAAAAATTTCGCCAGCAGCACGATAGTAATGAAAATATAGGTTCCACAGACACAAAATATTAAAATTGTTGCACCAGTCTGAGGGACGCTCATTTTAGTTTTCCAAATTTATTTACCAGTCCTGATCCTGAACATTGTTGCGATGCACAAAGTATCGATTTATGGTTTAGTTAGAAGTTAGAATTAGAATATGCGTTTATCTGCGCTTGTGGTTCGGAATTGGATGTAATTACGAATTATGTACTCTCCTCCTGACAGTTCTGCTATCTCATATGTATCAGTCCTAATAATACTCGAGAGTTTATCAGAAAACCGCACGGTAAACAAACCGATAAGATACCCTGAATTACACACTGAATATTTCCAATTGGCTTTAATTTACATCTGGTCTAGTCAAATATGTAATATTAAATTTTCAGCCCGATGTTTCAACTGGGCGACTGTGGGGGTGACACAATTTCTATAGGGATGATGATGAGATAAGTGAGTACTAAAAGCGCTGCAATTAGCATTAATTGTAATTTGCACTATTTTAAGTACTGGGCGGGTAGTTTTTCTGAACTTTCAACATTGACAGTCCGGGAAATTCTCGCCTAAATTTTTACGCTGGTAAATCTTTGGCTATCAAGTCAATCACTAAACCACTTCCGGCATGATCTTACCGCCTAATATTAATTCCGACATGAAATTGATAACCGCATTGAAATAGCGCTTTGATTTAAGTCTGCGTTAACTGAATAGGCAGTTGGCGTTCACTTCAGGTCAAGTGGATCTGTGAACTTGAGGTATGGTAGGTATTTTCTAGTTGTTAGAGTGCTTTGCTTGTTTGTCTAAGAATTTCAAAACAAGTCGATCCGTCAATCGTTAGAAGGTTAGTTTTGTTGTTGTGTATGAGCGAATCTTGAGTGCAACTCGGGTTCACTGTATTTGAGGCGCTCCTCACGGTCACGGTTATTGATCAAACATTTGTGCATGAAAATGAATGTCGTAACCCATCTGGTTCAGCTTCAGCATATATTAAAATAATTTGTATACAGAGTCGAAAAAAATTCATAGCATTTGACAGGTAATTTTCTGTTTTGAATTAATTACAGATAATGTCGGACAATAAGAAGCCCCAAGCTCCCGCTGCTCCGAAGCCAGCTCCGCCGGTTCCTACTGCTCCACCAGCGTCTCAGGTAAATTAGACGTAATTGTGACGTAAAATTGGTAGTTGGTGGATTGTCAATTAAAAAAAAATTCTTATAACCCGCAAATCGTCGGTTTTAGGATGAAAGCTACGAAACAGGCGGTCTAAGCGAATTCAAGAAATCCGACCATGTCATCACACGAGTTGTGGAGAAAGTTGACGCTGAGATTAAAGCGAAGATCAAGGATCTGACCAAGGAATCTCCTGAGAAGTTGGAAGTCGTTGGATATCGTTTGAATATTGTCCTGGGTTACATGTATTTTGCAAAGGTACATAAATTCTAATGTTAAGGACTGCTGATGCCGCGTAAGAGCAAGTTACTATAAATTTTTGGGATAAATTTTAGATCCAAATCAAAGGAAACAGCTTCATTCAAGCTAAAATCTTGGAAACGCCGCAAGGTGAGGTCACGCTTCAAAGTGTGACTGAAACGAAGACGGATGAAGATGAGCGAGAATATTTCAAGCTACCAAAGAAACCCGTCAAGTAATCTCTGCCTTTTCTCCAGTCATCCCAAATGACTTTATTCCAATTCCAGCACTAAATTCCTGTTCCTTAAGGTGGTTATAATTAGCTAAAGATGAGCAATAGGTAACACGTTGTCCGGTGCTGTGGTAAAACTGTAGCATTTAGGATTCATACATACTTTGCCTGCATATTCGTACGACCTTACGTTCTTCACGTCCTCAGATATTTTCTTTGAAATAAGCCCAGTTTATTTTCACATCAGTTCAATAATATTCACTACTGCTCTCACATGTTAGCATGCTAGTGCTAAATACGGTTCACAATAACGACTCTCTGCAGCTGCATAAGCTGAAGATGCGTGCCTGCATTATTTATATGCATCCCTAAAATAATTAAATAATATAAAACATTTAAACATACCTATACAGATTCTATGGGCTTAAATATGTACAAGCACAGTACAGTAAATTACAAGGAATAAAGCCGTGGACTCGGCTGAAACAAACATTTACAAAATCTTCGGTTTTTTAGCATCTGGTGCCTCGTCAGCTTCTTCTTTTTGGAAGATTGGTGTAGGTTGTGTCCTGAAATGAATAAGTATTTAATTAGTTGATTCAACTAGCAAAAAGAAAGTACAGGAACAGGAACATATTGCACTGCACACTTTAATTACTTTTGATACGCAGGAGTGACCCAAATAGGATTTTCTGCAGCATCCTTCGCATAGCGCAAAATAGCTTCACGCGGATCCATGTCATCCAATACACTCTTGCTCATTCCCAGGTTACGAATAACATAGGAGCTCAGAGTTGACCCTGAAGTACCAACACGACCCATGGTACCAGCTGTAATAGGTAATTCGGGCCTCTTTGATTTGGTCGGGTCCAATCGGGCCTTCATTTCTTCTCTATGTTTATTCCTGGGTTTATCCGTCTTGAACATGGGAAGGGCATTTGGAGTAATAATGATTTTACTACTAAAATCTTCAACCATTTCTGTTTTTCTTTGTTTCTTGGGTCCTTTTCCATGACATAGCAGAGCTCCTCTGTGCGAAGTATTGAGGTCATACGCAATGGAATAGTTTCCAGATGAAAAGGTACAGAAAATCTGATTGATTCGGTGATTCCAAGCTGTGCGGATGACGAGGTCACCTGGGAATTTAATGGTATCTTCATCTTTGCAAGTAAAGTCTGTCATGGAAAGGAAGCGGAGTTCGGAGTATTCCAGGGTTTCATTCTTGTCTCTTCCGGTTTGCCCTCCGGGAAGCGTTGGTATCACCAGATACTTGTCATCTGGACTGAATGTGAGATCAGTTCTGAAGGATAGAGAATAAACATCTTATTAGCCTCATTTGCAGGATTTGAAGTAATATCTACCAAAAATCTGTGCTTATTCTTACGTATTATATTTCGCCCCAAAACTACTATCCTTCCACAACGTGGTCGTCAACTTTCGTGTGTCCCATATATTTACTACGGAGTCCTCTCCTCGCGAAGTGACAAAATAACCGGAATGAGAATTGGCGATGGCGAAAGTATCGGAATTTCGAGCATGTGCGTTCTTAATTGTTGCAGTTGGCACAACCAATTTCCTTCTGGTATCCCACATGTTTATGCAGCCATCTCGGCCCGCAGCAAAGATCAGGTACCCATCACGGCTAAAACAGCAAGTCGTGGCTGGGTTCTTCATACCCGTATACCCACGGAGCTTGACACAGGTTTTGTGATATCTTGGAACTTTTGCATTGACATCCCAGAGGCGGCAGGTACTGGCGAAAAATGATATTGATTGTGGTATTGAAAGTATTCTTAGCCTATAAAAATAGTCTATTCTGCTCATCTCACCCATCATCGGAACAAGTTAGAAATATTTCTTTCTGCTTTGGATTGAACTGACCGCCCGTCAGAGCAGCAACGTGGCCTTTTGTTTGGGACATGTCCACAATGTACTGGTCGCCTTTGATACATTCTAGAAGTTCACCTCCATCTCTGTCCACGACCTTGGCCTGTTAGAAAGTAAAGCACGTCGTAGGCTGTTGTGTCGCTAATTCACGCCTTAGTTACGTAGTACGTAGACTTAGGAATGCGACTGTGACTGACCTGACAGTTTCCACCAATAATCAGCAAGGATTCTCCGTTCAATGAGTAGCTTAGGTTCTTGATCAAATGGCTGCAAGAATGATTGAAAATCAAAAATATAAAAATTACTATTTTCTGCTGGTATAGTCGTGTCGCTACATTCCAATTTCAAGTGTTTCATATCCGGACAAACCTTTCACATGGTTTCAAAGCTCGGAACGCATGTCCATTCTTGAGCCCAGTAAAGTCCCAGAGCTTGACTTCGTAGTCAATCGAGCCTGTGGCAAAGCGGGTAGCGGCCGGGTCAATCGCAAGAGCTGTGACTGGCTTCGCGCCATGTGTCAAGACGCGTTTATGCTTTGTAGGGAACGCAGGTCGAACCTTGTCTTCGTCATCGTCCCTAAAATTTTAACATTATTTGCTAATTCGGTTCGTAGTATAATCCAATATCGATGTTAAATACCAATAATTACGCCGGACTTACGAACTAATATCGTCATCATCTGAGCCACCTGGTTTAGTGGTAGCCTTTGGTTTCTTGAACGTGTCTTCTTCATCATCATCTTGATTTCCTTGGCTCTTCACCCCTGGATCCACAATCCTAGTTTCCAAGTCATCATCGTCGTCATCATCTGATCCAGGTGTCATAATTTGGCTCACGGCCTTCTCCGTCCTCTTCTGTATTTTACTCTTCCGTATAGCTTCGGCCATCTCCTTCACATCAAAATTTCTGGCTGATTTCTTTTGCTTCACTTCTTTTTTGGAAGAATCAAAACTCGAGAAACCCATGACACGATTCATTTGGTCATCTTCTTCATTCTCAACCTTAGCTACCGAGTCAGAAGCGTCAGCAGCGGAGGTACTTTCGGGTTTGCTATATGAAAACGAAGAAAATCCGCCGACGACTTGAGGAGACTCATTGATTCCTTCACCATCAATATTCTGATCAGATTCCGGTTCAGGCTTCTTCAGCTGAATCTGTCCAAACGAAATCTTAGGCTTTCCCCGAGGATTTAAAACTGGTTTGTTTTCAAATGGGGATGCCATTTTTCAAATGACGGACAGAAAAGTTTTTTCTGCTTCCGATATTTTCGTGTCAATCCTCGCTTGTCAATGTCCGTGGTTTGACCAGGTTGTACCTCTAACTGATAAAAAATAAATAAATGCTAATTCCAGCAAAATGGTGGCTTGGTCCAATCCAACCACATAGGCTTATTCTTATTAAGGTATTAGAGTACTTTATAACTCTACGGTCATGGTTAGCCATTGACTTTATGATTTGTAACATGGGTTGGATTGGACCAGTCGTCCCCCAGCCGAAATTTTTTAAGTACTTTTCGATGCCGTTGGTAAGCAAGTGGGTCACCCTTGACACGTAGGCGGAAATGACCCAGACAAAAGTTGTCACTCTCATTAAGATAAGCAACTTTTGTCTTAACAAAATTTCCCTCAGGTGTCAGAGTCAAAGCTTAGGTAATGTCATAGGTTACCGCCTTTAGGATGACCTGGAACCTGACCCCGGCACCTGAGAGAAATTTTGTTGAAACAAAAGTTGTTTATCTTGATGAGAGTGACAACTTTTGTCCGGGCCATTTCCGCCTAAGGGTGAAGGTGAAGGGTCACCCACTTGCCTACCAACGGCTTCGAAAAGTACTTAGAAAATGGTTGAAGTAAACCCATTGACTCGATTGTCGCCTCCCAGCAGTGCCTCCCATATTGACTGCTATTGTCGCCTCTTTAATGCATCAGGGGCATTATCGCCTCCTGATTGTCGCCTCCCTTGCTATCTGTTAAAGGCATATTGTCGCCTTCCAGATTTACAAAATCTAGGAGGCGACAATGGAAGGCAACATGGGAGGCTCCGCTGGGAGGCGACAATCGGGTCAATGGGTTTACTTTAACCCCTTAATGTGTACCTAGGACATATGACCTGCAACACCCATCAATCGGCACTCGGCGACCTTTAGTACCACCTCCGCCTAATTTGTAATTTGTTAATCTTTGGTTATTCTTATTCGTCACTTAACTTTCGATTATCTCAGCAGATTTGAATTCATGGAAATGCCGCTGCCATTTGAATTCAGAACCTTAATTTGAAATTTTCGCAGTTTGTAGACTCTGGATTACTCCTGTAACTGTTCGGGCAGAAAAAAGCCGACGCATATGAGGCGTCTAGTCTGGGGATAATGATCATTAATCATGATTTCGAAATTCGGCCCGGCCTAGTTTTAATTTTTTACGAATTTTAAAATTTTTGGTTAATTGATCAAGCCCTGCATAAAATATCTCTTCTATTTGTAATTTTATGGCATATGTATCTATTTTGTAGCATTAATTTCTCCGTTCCGTACAATAAAAATACTTATGGATTTTTTCTGACCCAACAACTTTTAATTCCTTGAATTATGTACAAGTTCGATCTCCTAATTCCCATCCCTATCCATGGACATTTACTTTAATGAATTGAAATGATTTGCGCATAAAAATATTTATCTATATACTAATACCCAGCGTCATTCCTTCTTTCTTTCTTTCTTTCTTTCTTTCTTTCTTTCTTTCTTTCGTTCTTTCTTTCTTTCTTTCTTTCTTTCTTTCTTTCTTTCTGGGCCGGTATCAAAGTCTCAAGTTTAGCGCTAAGCACTATTGCCCCTGGTTACCTTATAATATAAATTGGGAAATTCTGA
>VNWX01000964.1:0-17324 GCA_009869905.1 Ceratophysella communis
CTTGCTTTTCAGTTCTACATTTTATTCGGCGTTTTTACCATCGTCCTATTCACCACTCTTAAATCAGGTAAATCCCGCTAAATGTGACCCTTGAGTAAGAGCACCGATATTTTATCTAAATTTTTGTCCCTTGCAGACGAAATACCTAAGTAGCCATTCATCACCTTTAACTGTCTCGACGTTCTTGGTTTCATTTCCGGAGTGTTTACGAATCTCTACCGTGTAAGTCTGTAAGTGCCTGTTGACACTGTCGAATCGGCGTCCACCGGAAGCCCTTAAAGTCTCAATTTTTGATTATTCACAGCGCCCAGCTTGGCGAGGTATCTGGAGCCCAATCGCCTGGATTTTCAGTCTGGTCATCCGTATCTTTTTCCTGATTGCCGCTATAGCTGGTCTACTACTGGACGAAAGTGTGGGTGACTACGGAACACTTCCGCTAATCCTATGCTTCTTATCGATATTTCTATTCATCTGGATCATTGTCGTTATCGTCGTTTACCTCTGCTACATGAATCCATGGCGATGGCGATGCAAAAGCAAAGTAGGACATGCTTCGGCGTTTATTCCTAAACCAGAATCCGATTCTGATCGAGAACCAGAACGACCAATAATTCCAGTTGATAATTACAAGCGTCCTCGTAGATCAACGGAGCCCGTTCGACGTCCTGTGCCAAAAATACTCCCGCAAAGTAGCAGAGATTTAGTCTATAACGATTTCGCTAGCTATTACACGTACATGAATGAGTGATCTATGCATGGCTAATAAATTCGACTTGTTAAATTGAAAATTAATCGATAAGAAGTAGCAGAGATTTAGTCTATAACGATTTCGCTAGCTATTACACGTACATGAATGAGTGATCTATGCATGGCTAATAAATTCGACTTGTTAAATTGAAAATTAATCGACAAGATGTCTAAAATCATCGGCAGAAAATCTTGCACATGATTCCCATATCAACAGCATATACATCTCTCATCATAGCATAGCATCAACAATATTCCGTAATTAACCCGATTTTCCAAATCCGAGACAATTTTCGAATTCCAAAATGTACTTCAAAATACACGCGAATTGTGACAACGATAATTCAATCAAACCGAAAGAAATATATAACGAATGAAATGCCAGATATAGAAGCAACAGCGGTACCAGGCAACGAGGATCCGCCCCCCGCATATGACCCGAACCGTCCAACTCCATCGGATGTCCCATCATCCCCTCCCGTAGCGAATCAAAGAAAGGTTAAACTCTCTTCAATTGACGGCGATTACAGAGGCTGGAAAGCCACTTGTTGTTGCGGGATTCTAAGAGGGCTAATAATAGGTGCCATTGCAGAACTTAAGGTGAGCCATAAATGAGCGAGTTTCGCAAAGTAAAATCTCGGATAATCTCTGATAATCTGTGGTTTGGTTTTTAGCTTTGCCTACTGTTTGGAGCTTTGACCCTATTTCTGGGTCCCAGTGCTGCTAAACTTGGTAAACTACGTTAAAGGTCTACCGATTAATTTAATTTAAAAATATACCGTAATTGAGCCGTGTTTCACTGTATTTGTATAGACAAAAGGCTATGGCTATGGTATGGCTTCGTGGCCTTCGAAGGTCTTTGCGGGCTTAGGTTTCATTGCCGGAGTGTTTACGTACTGCTACCGAGTAAGTGCGTAAGTGCCCTATTTAAAATAATTGGGTTTTTGAAAAGAAGCCGAAATTGTTACAATTTAATGCATTTCTGAATTACAAATTATTGATTCTAGCGCCAGGGCTGTCGTGGTGTATTTTGCCCAATCATCTGGATTTTTACCCTGGTCATCCGTATTTTACTACACGTTGGGGCTGGAGCAGTGGTGATACTAGAAGAAAATATAGCCACATACTGTATAACTCCGCTAATACTAGCCTCGCTATCGATTCTCCTATTCATCTGGATCATCGCCGTTATCATTGCCTTTCTCTGCTACATTAATCCGAGACGAAACAAAGTGGCCCCATTGCCGGTAGCAACTCCATTTAAACCTGAACCAGAGCCTGAGCCTGAGCCAGAACCAGAACCAGAACCAACTCCAGAACCGGAACCAGAGCCAGAACCAGAGCCCCAGTCAAAAGCGGTTCAAGTCAAGAAGCGACGACGACGGAAACGTAAACCGCGGCCAGTTCTGCCACCTCAGCCGCCATTTCCTGCACCTCAGCGTCGCGGCAAAGAAACGATAGTTACGATACATGATTATAGGAATAACACATCCTATTACATATATTTGTAAATTGGTTAAAAGGTAAATAGCACTTGTTCGGTTTTAAACGCTGTTAATAAAAATGTTGAGAACTATTGGAAAATTTTGATTCTTTTTCTTGGATGGGCACTACTCCGTAAAGCCTGTGCAGTAAACGTGCGTATCGCGTAGCTGTAAAATCGAATATTACTGGTGATTCCTGGTTTCGAATCGTCATAATAACAATAAGGCTCGAGCCGAAAAAGCTTCTTACAGCAGTAGGCATAAACAAATTTTCGATTCGAAAAAATTTATGACACTTTTTCGAAAGTAATTCCATCAGAAATTTTAGGAATTCAAACGACATTTTTTAAATATTGCACAGAAATTCAACTTCAAAATGCAGTTTACAGAATGAGTAGAGTCCAGCCGGGTCAGTATGGCAATGCCCAGCAGCAGCAACAGTACCAGGGGTCATATCCCGCAAGTCAAGCTGCATCTGTTGGCAACTTTGCTCAGCCTCAACCACCACCAGCCTCAGCAACCGCCAGCCATCCTACCAGCCTCAGCAACCACCAGCCTACTAGCAGCCCCAGCAGCAACCACCAGTCTACTACCAGCCGCAGCCCGGATACCCTCAACCTCAAATGACCTACGTTCCACACCCACCGCAGCAAGGCTACAACGCGACACCGGCTCAGCACGCGGGTGCTCGTAATCGTAATGTAAATAGGCAAGCACATGGTGTCTGTTGATGCTGCGATGTCATTGTTATCTGTCGCTATACCTCAGTATATATGGCTGGTTCATCGCGGGAATGCTGGCTTTAATTCAGCACCATAAACAGAATGCTAAGAACATGCGTACGCCGGGTGCAGGTCCTGATTGACTAAGATTCAACATCTTCTTCTTATCTCTACAATTACAGTTGACCAACAATAAGATTTCCGAAATCTGTGATTTTCCTGTACTCTAATTTTACACTGGAGTAAAATAAATCGAAAGATTTCCAATGAACTAAATAATATGATTTTGCTAACTACGAATTTTTTCAAAATTTTCTTGGTGCTACACTTTTGCTATAAAATCGAAGTACCGTTGCTTTGGGATTTCTGTTAGCCAGTACCATAATGGTGCTTTCATTTGAGGTAAGATACTCTAAAAACAAACAACTGCAATGTAAATTTCATAAATTTCAAATTCGCAAATAATTCGTCAATTCGAACCAAATTAAACTTATTGCAGAATGAGCGGTACGCCGGATCGTCAAAGTCAGCAAGGCAGTAATGTCCAGCCCAAGCCCAAGGCACAGAGTTTTTTCTCAACAGGTTAGTCAATACTGAAGTAAACAACAAAAAAGCTCGTTTTTTCTGACTTTGGAAACACCTAAATAGCCGCCGTAGTCCAGCCGCTGCAACAATACCAGGGGACAGATGCCGCAGGTCAAAGGGCATCTGTTGGTAACTCTTCTCAGCTTCAGCAGAAACCTTATGATTATGACCAGCCGCAGGAGGGTTACATGGTAGCGCAACAGCCTGGATACGCTCACAATGAATGCTTCGAAGGGGGTAGACTGAGCGGTTCTAAAGGGATCAGGCCAGGTATTAAGCTGGTCTTAATTTTGATCTACCGGACGCATAGGAGTCATGGCCTTAATTTAAAACTAATGAAAAGACCAATACATGAAGAGTACTTGATTTGATTGACAGAAGCATTACAAGGAACAGTTGCCTTTCTCAACTTAATCATTGTTTTCATTACAATAGCTTTCGCTATCGCCGTCCTCAGCACATTTAAGGTAAACCCCATCTCTTGTTTAATTTATTCGATACAGTAAAGACATTGAGGTCTATTTGTTAATTGATTACAGAAAAAGGGTTCCGGGCACTCTGGGCTCCTATTGGTTTGATATCAGTCGGGGCCTTTGACATGCTCTTCTCCACAGTCCTTATCGGTTACCATATTGTCAATTCACAAGGAATGGATTTTATTCTTGGAATTGTCTTTGTGTTTTATCGAAATATTTGCATTTTGAATACCAATCCAGACGCTGCTGATCAAATAAACTGAATATAGATAATAGATATATTGGGAAATTTCGTTTAATTTTGTTGCATGGGAACTGACACACACAATCAGGATAATAAGTCCGTGCGATTTATCCAATTATTTGTCTCTATTGATCTTGAATGAAATCAATGCTTGATTGGATGAGTCGTGATTAGTATGCATATTTTATGAATATTGGTAAATGTCAACCTCAAACTGTGTTGACATGGCGTTCTGTGATCCTCCGTATCCAATATCTTTGTATTGTTTGTAATGGAGCCAGCGGAAAAACGAAAGTCCAACCGGACCATTGAATATTATGCAGATTTGATTAAAATTTCAATTCAAATTCTTACAGCAGCATTTCGTTAGTAGAAAAGATTAAGCTGAAATAATTATTCCTGAATCAGAATGAGCGGAGCTCCAGATGGTCAGAGTCAACAGGGCAATCCTCAGCAATACCAGGGGCAATACTACCCTCCTCCAGGTCAATATGGCCCTGCTGGAAACTACGCTCAGCCCCAGCAGGCTCCGAATCCGAACTACCCACAGCCGCAATATTACCAGCTGACGCCAGTTTACCAAGGGCAGGGGCCACCCTACTACCAAGTCGTGCCTCCTCAAGGTCCACCGGATGGTAACCCTGCAACGCCTCCCAAGAAAAATACTTGCAAGGGTGCCTGTTGTTGCACGTACATGGACGCTGGAATGAGCATAGCTGTCACCATTATTATAGTAAGGTATCTATATTTAGCGGTCAGTATATTACGTAAACACAGAATGATACCACGAAACTCTTGGCATTCCAGTACTGTGCAATCGCAATCAGGCTGCCCGTGATGATCTATTTGTTGTACGCAATTATCCAAACCCTTAAGAGCCGTGCTTATGACGAAGACTACTCTTTCGAATCTGCAAATAACGAGTATTATATTGGTAAGTTGGACATAAGTTTTGGTATTCAAAGGTCAGAGGTCGGGTCAGAGCTCTAATGCATTTGCTTATCCTTGCATATGAACAGGTGATCCAGACGAAGCAGATAATTCAGTGTTCATCTATCCGATTACTGCCTACTGCGTCAGTATTACCCTGCTTTTACTGTTGGTTGCCTTCTCCATCGGTCTCATAGTCACCATTAAGGTCAGCAAATTGTAGTTAGTTTTACTGGTTCTAGGTCAGTTGAGTCCCGGGACGTAATTTTGATTTATTTTTGAATGCAGAGAATAGGCCGCGCTGGTCTCTGGGCTCCTATTGGCTTGACCACAGTTGCCTCCATTGATTTGCTCTTCACCGCAGTCACGGTCTGTGTCCATGCTGGCCAGATCATCCATCTTGCCGATTCCGACCCGAAAAACGAGACGGGTTCCACTGCTCAGGGAATTTGGGAAATCATAGGTCTGTTATTTTTCTCTGGTTTCTATGGATGGGGCGTTGCGGGATTGGTCCATATAATTCTGTTCCAGAAGAAGAAGACCAAGGAGGGTCAGGAGGATATTGAAGAACCTGCTGCTGCGGCTGAGACCACTGCTCAAGTAGCTCAAGTCTGATTCTACACAGCTACCTCTCATCTGAACAATTATTCCTGACTTTAAGATCTCGGAATATTCATGATTTAAAAATAAATTTGTCCTTTAGAAACTGATCGAATAAATTCAAATTCGGCCATTTTCAATTACTAACGCTTGTACTGAATTTTTGGATTCGACTGATGAGTGGTCACTCATTTCTGTTTCAGCGCAGTTTAAGGTCACCTCACATTCTCTAGGCGGTCGTTACCGATAAGCATATAAAAGTTGCTGAAATTTCTGATTCTGCATTTCCATATCAACAAATTGCGGAGTCTCTGATATTCAAAAAACATTTTTTTGTGTTATCAAGGTCAAAATGCTTTCGACACGCAATCAGTCCGTAATCGAAAAAATTTAATCGAAGTTTAAGTAGATGCTCTAAAATGAGCGGAGTTCCAGCGGGTCAGCGGGGCAATGGCCAACAAAACCAAGGTGCACCTACAGTGCCAGGAGGTTCCGCGGGACAAGATCAACCTTCTGTTGAGCCTAGTAATACCAACATGCCCGTTAACGACGTGAATCGTGGTAAAAAGGAGAGCACGGGTGTCTGCTGCTGCTGTGGTCCTATTCCAGGTGCTAAGGCCGTGGCTATCGCAGACCTAGTAGTAAGTTTTGAACGTTCTACCGATTGATACAGTATGCGATCCCGGGCATGCATGGGTACACAGCAATACCTTAAATTATATTGATTTAATCGCTGATTATTCCAGATCTGTGCACTGTGGGTGGCCATAACGTCTTGGAGATTGACCTTTTTTTACAGGGGTAACGAACGATTTGTACTTTCAGGTAAGTTCCAAGTGTTACGTATTATGATTGAGAGGCAAAGTATGACCAGTCAGTTTACCAATGATTTAAATCTTTTTAGAAAGCCATAAGAAAGAATCTGTGGCCTGTCTTTGGGTTCGTCTGGCCTTGTTTTTCGTCAGTGCCTTCTTCAGCATCTCTGTCCTTTGCACGCTCAGGGTAATTCATTACTTTGCACATTATTTTTAGATTTTTGTCCATTAGATATCCAATATATTTCAATTTAAATCCGTTACGCTTTTAGATGGTCAGTTGGGCAGGGATGTGGTGTCCTATTGGCTGGATCTGTACCAAAGGAGTTGACATGATCGTTACCACGATTCTCGCCGTCTATAGTTTGATTAACCTAATCGATACAAATGTGACTGCTGGGGCATTATTCTGGATCATTGGACTGCTAGTCTACCTTGCTGTTTATGGCTGGTTCATGGCCGTGATGGTGTTCCTAATCAAGGCCCAGAAGAAGGGTCACCTGGTGGACACCACAATTGATACCGGTCGTGATCCCATCTTCTACAATGAGCCTAGAAATGTCAGACGAACGCTTGCATCTCCGTTTATAATGCTCTAAAATTCATTACATGAATCTCTTAGGTTATAAGTCAAAAATATATAAATTTCACTAATTTCAAATATTCGGATACTTCACACCTGATTCAATAAACTATGAAATATTTTGATCAAGTTACAAAATACGGTTTCCGAAATCATAAATTTTGTGGTTGTCCTAATATTTCTTGCGGTGCGTCTTAATTCTAGCAAATAAAATACCAAAAACCGAAAGCAAATAATATGTTTGTAATGTAACTTATGCCAAAGAAAACTTAATTATACTTTATTTTTAATTTTGTTGACTCCTCGGTAAAAACTGCGTAGTGTAACCATAGTTTACAACAAGAGTAATCAAGATCAAAGAGCTTTTTTTTAAATCCTTTTTTGTAAATTCACTTTGTATATGATGTAGTTTAGTTTAGTAAGTTGGCCGTTTGGTTCTGTTCTGGGGAGGAGTGATGATGATGGTGAGATCCCGAGAAAAGAAGTTAACGGCGGCTCAGAGGCCGAGAAGAATCTTCCCATTTATGGAATTGTTGTTGGTATGCGGGTGGGGCTTGGGTTCAAGGCCCACCAACATAGTTTGTGAGAAAGGTGGGCGGGACAATGGGGCGCTCTTCGAGCTTCTCATATTCCAAGTAGAATTCCTTGGCTATTTTTCTCCAACTGATTGGGTCGAAGAAGTAGTAGGTCCCACGCTCAAAGTTTTGACCTTTTTCTACAGCTTGGACGCCGGGTGCACGACATATCCATATTTTCTCTTCTTTATGATACCGCCAATCTCGATTGTAGAGCTCGGCTGCCGCTAGGATTTGTAATACGTCTCCGGTGTAGGTATAGAATAAGTAAAATAGCAGTTCGTCCTTGTACCTATTCATTTTTAGCGGTGCCAGCTTTTCCCTGAAATAAACAATACAGTTTCGTCATTTTACAGCGGCCAACGGTGTAAGTGCAAGCAAGGGCCTGTCGTCGAGTTCAGGGTCATAGCCTATGGACACGACATGAACTCTTTGACACGCGTAACCACGCGTTCGGGTATTTCATGCTACGAGTATTTGACAATGATGGTCGTGCAGCGCACTGTAAAGTCGTAAATTCTTCTGTAGCTGCAGCGACGATCAGCTGGGAGGTGGCATGGGGCAGCATGCCAGGCGCTGACACCCAGCCTTAAAGACATTTCCCCATCGCTCATTCATTCTACCTCAAATAGCAATTATGGGAATTCACGCTATAGAAGATGAATAGGCGAATACTTACCTAATCGATGATATGAACTCATGCCCATGTCGCACTTGATCCGAGATATTGTACTCCTGAGGCACGGGATAGTCAATATCTTCAGCTCTTACGGGCCCTTCGCCCCAAGGACCACCGAAGCATGGGTACAGACTATCCGTCGCATTGAGATTGAGACCAAGGGCCGTGAGGTCGAAACCGAGAGCGAGCGAGACAAGGTTGGGGTCCGTCTCTGCTACCCTGATGAAGGTTAGGAGTCCCACCATCCCGAATTGATCGTTTACCATACTCGCTGGAATGTTGGTCACTTTTCCTGCATTTGGAATAGCTACATCAGTTTTGGGTAATGTTAAAAGCGATCAACTCAACAGAACACAGTACAGATAAAAGTTTAAATGAACCCCTTACCGTCAGGATTAGTGAGTATTCCGCGTCGGGCCGGCGGTTTATCTTGGAGCGGTAGTCTCGGGTCAGACAGGTCATTGGATTGACTACTGTTCCCCAGTGCTCTTTGCCCACCACCGGCATCCATCGAGTTATTGGCCGTGGACGGTGGCGTCGTTCCCGGAAGTGCCGGAAAGTCTTCAGAACTCATTGTGAACGGCGTGTTTTCCGACTGGGAGGGTTTCACCATACCTACTACAGTACAAAAAAAAATACACGTACATTAGATATAAAGTTCTCGGAATTCACCCCATCCATATGCTACCGATTTAATTGTCCGTAATACCAGGAATTGTCTACGTAATCAGCCCGTTTTCTCTATACATAGCTAGCGTCTTACAATTTGCCCAGTCCCAGCTAGAGCTGGGTGTAGCGTCTCCTGGCTTTGATCCACCTTGCTGCATGATTTTTGCTCACAACCCTAATCTTATCTGAATAATACCAAGCGAAATATACCTAGCTGAACTTAACATTGGGTCCCTGTACCAGGTCGCATTGCAGCCTTCAGGCCAGCTTTTCTACTGTCAACAGAAAAAGAAAGTCTACTCGCGTTTGAAAGGTGTGAGCCGTTCCATTTCCATTGGCACCGTAAAAGGCCTGGATTGCGAAAACTGGCGTAAACAAAAATGCCATTAAGTCTTGAGACAATGGAAGTGAGTCATTCAATAGTCATTGCAATTCGAGTTCGGGAGTTTAAGCAATAAAATATTAATACGTCGTGCCTCGTCTTTTGTTAGACTAGACTACCCAGTGGACTGTAACAACGAGCATCAGTAATCTACACTTGCTCTTCTGATCTCCATATATACGTGTTTCAATCTAAATATAATCCGTCACCGTCACACTCCAGCGTGCATTGTTCAATCTCAAATATTGCAGGTGTGTGATGGTGCTGCATTGCTTATTGTTCATTGATTGCAAGTAAAATTAGAATAGACTAGACTCGAAAGATACACGCGTACGTACGAATGAGCAAACGTTCTATAATAAAAAATAATGGACAGTTTAGATCCAGCCTTAAGCTACCACGAAACACTACAGTATATAATCCAAATTCCCAAAAACCAAAATACTTCCGACCTAAACCTTTTTAAACCCAGCCGGCTGTGATTAAGTTCAAGGTCAGTACAGTGCTTCAGTCAGATTCAAAACAGATTTTTTTTAAAGTTGAAAAATTGCCGAGCTATTAGACTGGACTGTCTGTGCATTGACCCTTCCTTGACTTCCAGCGCCAGAGGCCAAAGCCCTGAACAAATAGCATGTGCTCCCGAGGAATAACAGTAAAAGAACAAGGACATAATCCAAAGGGACGAGAACGAGAGTATAAACAACTTGGTGATTGAAACACACTGCAGACGAGTGACAAAAAAGTGTATTGTGACGAATGTGAAAGTGATATTTGGCAAAAAGGCAATACAAAGCATGGTTTACTAACCATAAGGCTTGGTCGGTAAGCTTTGATGGTACGAGTCACCTTGGGAAAGATTTCGATTGGTGAGGGCAGGGAACTCGTTCTGGTCCGAGATCAGGGGATGGTAGTCACTCATGTTGGACGGGAGGTAGCCACCCATCCCGCCAGCGCCTGGTATTGCACCTACACCTCGTGTCACATGACCAAGGTTCATGCCACCACCCATCATTGGCCTGTCAAATTGAACCAAGTAAGTTGTCTTTCTTTTCCTAATGGGTATTTCCAGTGTAACGGTTTACTTACCCAAGTCCCATCATTCCTCGTCTATCCTGTCGCATAGCAAAAGGACCCCTGCTCATAGTCTGCGGGTTGTTCCCGCCAGGTATTTGCATACCACGATTAGGTGACAGTGGTGGACCAAGTCCTCCTGGTGTATAACCTCCTCCACCGCCTGATGACCCGTGCCCAAAAGTTGGTGTGACGTGTCCACCTATTGAACCAGCTCCGCGTGACATGGGCTGATTAGCCATACACTCTCAACAGAACAGATCCTCCGTAGTCTTCCTCTGAAACAGGTCGAATTAAACAGAAATCAATTTCAGCATCATAGATCATAGTATTAGCATTAGCTTGGACTAAGGATCCCGTAACCAGGCACCATTTACTTCTCACTGCCATTCTGTCACTGGTATTCATTACAGTGATAAATCGTATGGCCACGCATTCAACTACATTATCATACGACATTCCTAAGTCAGGTTTCAGGTTAGGTTATGGTAGCTAAACTAGTATGCGATCAAGGGGTCGTGTATCGTGTCGCAAACCAACTTAACCAACTGTGTAAATGTAAAGTGCAACACTGGACATTTTTAATGTTTGACTTTGACTTCAGTAATCAGCAACAATCTAGTTTCACTTCGATCGCATACTCGTTATTTTAGCGTCATTTTAGTCATTACAAAATCATCACATTTAAAACGTAATGGATAGAAACAATTTCACGTCGTATGGCGTACAAATGATATCTTCACAGCGCGCATTAAATTAACGGTACGGTCCCAGTCAATACCAAATACTGAACGAAGACGAAGACAGCAAGTATCACATATGTGACATGACATATGACATTGAATGCAATGCACAGTCAGCACAGCAGTATAATGCACAGTATTAACCGTTGACTGTACACGGCACGCTGTAACTATGTCTCTATTGCATTTTGCATAATTTGCAATTTAAGATTTACAAAACACAAAACGGTTAATTAATTCAACTAATACAACAATTAACCAAGCATAATTTGAAATTTAGAGCTTATGTTTTGGTTTGGCTTACATTTTCGGAGGGTTTTGCGTCGTAGAAGGCAATGAACCGAAACAAGAGTTTAACATGGATGTGAGGACAGATGGAGGCCGGGACTTAATTGTTGCTTTCACGGTGGGTGCTTGAGGTCGTTCTGGAGGTCGGGCAGGTGTTCACATGGCTGTTGGTGGGGAGCAGTTAAAGTGGGATGAGGGGAATAGCAAAAATAATAACTGTGTTTTGGGCAACTTTTTTGTTTTGGTTGAGCTGGTGCAGCGGAAGATTGTGCCTCAATCGGGATTCACAGTTTTCACAGTTCAGTTGGAGTTTTACAGCAAAGCAGAGGACGAAGAGATGAATGAAGTCAGAGCACGGGAGTCACCTGAACCCTCAACCGCTCTTCTTCGAATCATCTCCCCACGTAATGCGGCTTCTCAGAAATGCCATCGAACTTTGGCTCCGATTTCGTTATACAAATGTTTCTATCGAATCTGCCCATTAGTTTAGAACTTTTGGCCATCGCCAGAAAACAAATTTAACTGACACTTCATGGTCACTAAAGTTTATTTATAACTTGTAATTTAAATGCGGTTAAGATATTTAATTCGAACTATAACGTAAGATTTAGGTTTTAATTTCACCAAAGTGCAATATGGACAAATCTTCTATAAAAATGGACAATTTAAATGCTGATAAAAATACTACTATAGTTACTGACTATGGCGAAATACATACTAATGACTGTGCCGTGCCATAATATGCCGCATGGATTATGCTTTCTAATTTCTAACTATGACTATGAGCAAAATTTTAATTTTCTATCATCTATATACAAATGGGTATGGGTATGGGTAGTTGCAATTTGCAATATTTTTGATAGGATTAATTATCGAGGCGACCATAAAATACTTGCTGAGTTTTACAAAAAAAAATCTTTGAATAAATGCTTGTAAATAGAATGCTGGTATGTTAATAGACTGATGATCTGAATTTCTAATACCCCTTGGGCTGATGACTGATTTCCGGAAATAATTCTCAAGAATCCTAATGGGCAAAATTTCATATATTATTGGGTATTTTAAAACAATCTATGGAGTTATCGAAATGGCAATGAAATACCCGCGAACCTAAACATCAGTAATAAATGCTGCTGAGTGCAGTTTGATATATTTAAATGAGAAGAAAAATCCTCGTATATGCCAATGCAAATTTTCTATAATAATGGGCAGCGGGCAGCTTAAAGTTTCTATAATAAAACTAGTTATCGAAATGACAGTGAAAAACCTGAATAATTAAATTTTATTGTCGCATGGCCACTCAACAGAATGTTAGAATTAAAATATAAAGTCCGGGGTAGCAAGAAATAAGTTTTTGGCCCGATTTCATAGATCGAACAATATTCGTAGATTTGATTACTTTAAACATTTATTTTGTAAATTCAAGTCTATGGAATAATTAGCATTGTAATAATACCGGCTTATCGATAGAATTAAAAGCTATCTATAAATGAAAGCATTACAAAGACGAGGATTCGAAATGGTCGCAGATCCGTCGATCCGCAAATCGCTGCCCCACGCTCGTAATCATATTTGCAGATTCTTGCCGCACAATTGTATCGATATTTTTCGTTGAAGTACTCGCTGGCGGATTCCTTCATTTTTGAGGTCAAAACAATGCTGTCCGTCAAAGTTTGTTTCTGATAGTCATACAAAGGGTGTCTGATATTCCAGGGCTCCCATTTTCGAACCATGGATCCATCCACACAATTGGCACCGTCCGGGAAATATACTATCGGCTTGGGTCCACAGACGAAACTGATTAATTCAATCCAGTAATGACATTCTCCGTTGGCACAGTTCTTATCGAAGGCTCGAGCAGGACCCATGTAGTCATAAGGGTCCAGTACATCCCAGTACCCGTCTACTTTTCGAACTCCTGGCCAACTCTTGGCTTCTCTCATTTCAAATCTGCGGATGAATAAGAGCTCATCTGCGTTATACGGCAGTTGACCAGTGGTACAGGAGAGACCGTCTTGGAAGTACATCCCAGTATCCGTCTACTTTTCGAACTCCTGGCCAACTCTTGGCTTCTCTCATTTCAAATCTGCGGATGAATAAGAGCTCATCCGCGTTATACGGCAATTGTCCAGTGGTACATGAGAGACCGTCCTGGTAGGGTAAAGTTTCAGGGTGAACCAGGAGCCTTTCGTTGTCGATGCCGAGAATAGTAATGTTGACGTAGGTCAAATGTCGGTACGTTTGCATAGGATCGAGAGGCGGAGACAAATGAGGCGGGTATTCATCGGTGATGACAGGGTTTGTGGAAGGTCGTGACGATTCTGAGCTTGGTAGCAAGCTGTAGAACAGCAAGAAATTGATAAATCTACTGAAGAAATTCATATTGCCAGTGATTGAACAAATTCGGTACGATATTTTCCAAAACGTAATAAATAGTCGAGACGATTCTGAGCTTGGTAGCAAGCTGTAGAACAGCAAGAAATTGATAAATCTACTGAAGAAATTCATATTGCCAGTGATTGAACAAATTCGGTATGGTATTTCCCCAAACACGTTAAATTTGAACCCCTTCCGATCATTTCATCGATTTCGATTTTTTTTAAAGAAGTTTTTAAACAAATTTATCCAGTTTTGGCAACCATCTTAACGGTAGGGAGGTAGCAGTCATGGTAGCAACATTTTCGAAATTTTACAAACTTTATTCATACTGCAAAACTGCAATACTTCAAAGCAACTTAGAATCCAAGCCAAGCGAATATAAACTTGGTCTTTTCGGCAAAATCGACAAAGCATCAAATGCGTATTCGAAACATTCATGAAGGCATTGGTCGGTGGTCCAAGAAATCATACAAGCATCTTTGAATCTCCTGAATACCACTTTTTGAGCTCAAATTCCAATCAATTACTTCTACCAATTTATGCCCAGATTTGAAAGCTGAAAGCTAAGAAAACTTAGCTTTACTTGAATATGAATGTGTATTTTCAAATGTATGTAGGATTAACGAATTACACAATAATCATGTTGATATGAGATTAGGAGCTATGAATACTATGGAAATCCATAGATAATAAAATGACGCGAAGAACAGACCTTAGCTCGTTGGCTGATTTAATCTCTTAAAAGCTCTAAAGTTTTTAATTCTGCTGAAATGGCTATTATTTTACAATTTTACACACCAATAATGGCCTTCGAGTTAACGAGACGAGCTATTATTATTCTGATTATAATCAGCAATTCAACGATATCACTAATGTATCAAACTAAAAGTTAATTATAGCCTATAAGGATTAGCATCTCAATACAACCCACGAAGTCCATGGCGGATTTTCTGACAATAAATGCTTCGAGTACCGGTACCAGAAATTCATGCATGGGTAGTTAGGTACATTTACATACATACCACGTATAAGGTATGCATTCATGCATTTTATTAGGTACATAAAATTGATATAGGTACCAATTTCCATTTACATCTTTTGACTCTACCAAACTTTGAACCCTCAAAACGACCTTTTCAAATCCAAATCCTCTCATTATCTCAATCATTATCATACAGAAGCCTATGTCACAAACACAAAGTTATAATTTACTATGCAAAAGTGTATACCAAATATATGAATTATCTGAAACAGTAGAGAACCTTGTTTTAATCAAGGAAATGCGTTAGGATTAGGACGCTCAAATTTACCCCAGATGAAGCCCCAATGCGTCCAACTTCTCTGGTTTCGGTCGATTAACACAAGGCAAGAATAGGCAATGGATTTTATCATGGACTTTGGAGGAAGGAATACCGAAATCCCCTTGCTCAGTCCATGCATATGGCATTCTGACATTACGATGGCCTACAAAAAATTGTTATGCACCACGCTATAGTTCAACTCGAAGTCCATAATAATTGCAGTGTAGGAATCCACGATATCCAATCCACCTACCTTACCACGCAACCTAAGTCAATTGACAATCGTAATCCAACAAAATCGGACTCATAGCGCTGCTCTTCAAACAGTTTTCTGTACAATTAACGCAGTTTTTTAAAGCATATTTGGCGTTTTGTGTAGAAAAGACGTTAGATTAATTAGGATAAATTAAATCATGGAGGAGGAAGTCGCAAACAATGGAACGAATCCGAAACAACGGCTTCGAAGAATTAAATCGACCACTGAAGTCGAGGATCTCCATCAAATTGAACAGAAAAATCGTAGACGCCGGCCAGATAAGCCGTACGTAATACGCCAGTCATTGTTTAAAACAACCGTGTAAAAATAGTGCCTATTTAAGCACGGAAGTTTCAGGTCCCATGCGTCTATTTGTTTCCAAACTGGCGTTTTTGCAATTAATAACAATTATTAATTTGGAAATTTTTAAACAGGATCCATCGTCCCTGTGACTCCCTTTTCTCCTGGTCATCCGGCTTCAATGACTTCGGTGGATTTGTCAATTGGGGCTTTCTTTTGCTCATGCTGGGCGGAACGAGATTATTTTTAGAAAATGTGATCAAATACGGGATACGCATTAATCCTTATGAATGGTTCAATGTCTTTGTGGGACGAATTCACGTTCATTCCGCCTTCGATGATTCTACTCATGTGTAAGGCCTCAATTCTAGTCTTTTTTGCTAATCGGATATCCTAAATTCGCGAATTCGGTCCGATTTAAATTGCAATTTTTTTACAGATGCAAATGTACACATTTTAATGGGCCTCTTAATTGACAAGGGCTTAGCATCCGGGTATTTATCAGAAAAACAGGGAATGATTGCGCAGGTACGGGTTATCACATCTCTATTAAATATTTCCTTATTTAAAATCATTAAAATTAAAAACGCCATTTTCCTGTCAAATTAGGTCACAAATCTGTTCGTCCTGTTGCTCACACCCATTGCCGTTTTCAATATGTGGGGTACGCATATTTTCTCGCTTATCGGGGCCACTGGAATTTGTTTTGCATATTGTATAATATTTCTCAAGCTTTGGTCTTACGGACAGGTACGTTTCTCGTATGGTTAGAATTCGGTCTATTCGCCGAAGTATTAATTTTCCAAATTTTCTCCAGGTCAATGGCTGGTGCCGGGCAGCGAATCCAATTGGCCAGAGCCGGCGTAGGCGGATGTCTTCGCAGAATTATTCTACGCCTAATGGCGTCCGAAGAGGTCGGCTACCCATCATTTTCATTTTGAACCTGATTTGATGGAATTCATGGCATGGTAAAAATGTAATAATTAATTCTGAATCTCTCCTAATTACAGGTAGCACATCCGCAGAAAACAACAGATCAGGTCTGGGTGTCGAATACCCGAATAATTTGTACATCACGGACCTGTACTACTTCATGATGGCCCCGACATTGTGCTACGAGCTTAATTTCCCTAGATCGGATCGAATCCGGAAACGCTTCTTACTTCGACGAGCTTTGGAATGTTTCTTTGGAGCTCAGCTCGTTCTAGCTCTCGTTCAGCAATGGATCATTCCTACAGTCAAAAATTCTTTAATTCCATTTTCAAATATGGATCTTATGAAGATCCAGGAACGACTGTTGAAATTAGCCGTAAGTTTGGCATCATGTTTCGCTCAAATTTATCGGCTAAGTCTATGGAAATTCCTGGCTAATCATCATTGTATTTTTCCTTTAGATTCCAAACCATTTGATTTGGTTGATCTGGTTCTACCTCTTCTTTCACTGCGGTATGAATGTGGTTGGAGAGATTCTGAAATTTGCGGATCGAGATTTCTA
>VNWX01000965.1:0-17321 GCA_009869905.1 Ceratophysella communis
AGAAATCGTGGTTTCTGTAGTCCGTTGTGGCTCTACGCCGATATTCTCCAACATTGAACACTTTAAGGGTAAAAATTAGAAATTGGGTCAGATTGCATTTTGAAATTCAACACATTAAGTATATTTTCAAAGTAGAAATATTAAATTCGTTCATGGCTCATGGCTTACCTTTCGTATTTATACCAATCCAGTTCAAGTATCTCGATAGCTTTTTGGCAATATAGGTTTTGCCCCCTGGTACAAAGAATAATAGACGGTTATTCATGTCGTCCACTGTTTTAAAACGTGCTAATTAACGAAAAATAAGTTTTAGTGTAAACTCATGACTCATGCTTTAATCGGGAAAATTATCTGAAAAAATTTAATTTTATTGAGTTTCGATAGCTTTAAGGAAAGCTAGGTTAGGTTGTTGGAGCAAAATAAGCCGTGAATTTAAGAAATAAGGGCTCAAAGTTGGTATTTTATCAAGGAAAAAATGGCTATTATAATGGGCATGAGAAGTTCAAATTGCAGCTTTATTTAAGACTTTATTTAAGACTTACGTGCGGGCAGTCCGACCATGGCAATAATATGCGGTGTGTTGACATAGTTGGCTCTTTCACCTGTAAGAAAACGAGTTAATTAAATTAGGTAACTGTGAAAGTAATTTTGAAAGTCGTTAACTAATTTTATGACAAAGGTTTTCAATTATCCAAAATATTTAAACTTTTTGTAAACGATTGCAAACCCATACACAAATACAAACCTTACCGACTCTGATAGAAGTTCTACGCTCAAACGTGATAGACTTTCTGCGAAGCATTCTAAAAAATTTATTTTTTCACCGTGATGCACAAGAGGAAGACAGTAGTAAATTAACTATCTTTGGATTTTTCTTTGTGCAGTTGTTTGACTGCGACAGTGACACAGCAAATAAGCCATATCTTCACGAGTTATCGTGTTTGGGGTTTCGAGTTCAGGATTGGAGGTAGTTCAATGCTGCCTAATAATAATAATTCTATTTTTGGCCCATAGTCATATGTAGTAGATTTGCATTTACATAGGGTCTGTTTGTTATTGTCGACAATGTCAGAAAGCGTGTCTTAGAATGAGAAACTCCTATTTACATCGATCTATGTACATAAAAATGTAGCTAAGAACCTGAATTTCATAAACGCTCGAAATAATTACTTAAATTTATTTAAATATTTAAACAGACCTGAAGCCCAATTTTTTCGATTTAAATTTTTCTATGTATATTGCCCTGATTACCCTGTTTTGAAGCCTCGATCTAGACCGAGGAATTCTAAAAATAAGCCTATATAACGCAAATTGAACATAGCCCGAACTGATTGAATATATCCTACGCCATTTGCACGTCTTGTTTACTGTATTTTGCTACCCTAAACCAATAACACACAGGTGTTCAAATGACACCTTGAAATAATTACACTTTCTCTTGACTGATGGGACAAGGCAAATAAAACTTCGCTAATTGCTGCTGGGTACGAAGGTCAATTTCTTGTGGTAATTGCGGTCGATAACTCGTAATTGCACACAGGAGAACCACAAAGCACTAGCTAGATTTATGCAAAATATTTGTACGCTCCATTTAATTTGAAAAATATTAATGAACAGCGAGCAAAGCAGAGCGAAGCAGTAAACGGCGCAGAAGGAGAAAGCAGGAGAAAGTCAGCCGTCGTCACTCTAATCTCTGAAGACAGTGCAAAGGTAAATAAATGTGAATTTTGGATCGATATCCCAAAGAACACATACTTATATGTACAAAATCTACGGAATCTGAAGTTCACACAATGCCTCAGACATCTGTATAGACACAAAAAAAAATGCTGGAGAAAGCTAGAACTAACCCGCCAGAGCCGTCGTGACTTTTCTCCCAAGAACGCCCATACGCTCACGCTTAATCCCGTTACAATTAACATGTGGAGGCGGGTTGGACGCCGAGCCGGAGTCCTGGGTGCTCAAATTTAACGTTTGATTGGATGGCATTATAGCTCACTTTCTAATTGCTCATGTTTAGCTACAAAATACACTAGCTACAAGCTCCATTTTCAGATGCGTCTAAGTCAGGGTATTTTCCATGGACAAATGAACCATGAACACTTTCCGGATACTGTGTGGCGTGATCTTTTGTGCAGCTATTATTTTGGATTTTGCGTGAAGCTGTGCCCGAGAAAAGCTAGAGAGAACTCTTCCGGTTGAAGTCTACTGCCAGACTGAGACTGAGCTAGCTAGTGGCAGTGCCGTTTCTAGAAGTTGAGTCTAATAATCCGAAAATACCCGTCAGTCTCTTGTAGGTACGTGCTATGGTGGTTTAATGGCTCTCGACCTATGTACGATATACGTGTTTACCCACTCTTACTTGTCGCAATTGTACGGGGAGATGCTCAAGGAAAGGAAAGGTTTAATTAAATAATACTTCCACGTCCAGGCTGAGGTCAACCTTGGTGTGGTGTACACAATTTTGACATGAGCAGCACGTGCCTGACGCTAATTGCTGCAATCTTGTTATGAGCGTTTCCATGCCTTAGCCTGAGCGGTAATGTAATCTTAATTGTCAGAAGTAATTAGTGCCGCAAAAGTTACGCGATATCATATCATACATCGCATTTTCCGGCGTACTTTAAATACTTACGTACAAACAAAGCAGGTGTCTATTTCGTTGCACGTTATACGCCATAATTATTATAATTACATATATGATTTCATAGTTAAATATTGTGCCGAGGGTTATCGAGGTGTCCAGTCTAGTCGGAAAAATTGTCAATATCGTAAATCCTGTGTCCCTCGAAAATTTACATGTAAATTCTTAATGTAAAAACAGCCGAAAGAAATGGTTTTCCTAAATTATTTCGTGAGTAGAATAAAGGGTCATATTTTTAGAGATCAAGCAGGTATCATCTACCAACACGACTGTGTATCACTTTTCTCAAATATTCGATTCGGGAAGCAGGATTGGCCTATTATTTGCACGAGAAATAATATGGACTAGGGTATGGGCCTAGGCCTGTAGCTAGAGCTGTCGTAATGGCACTAATAAGACTCTGTAGTAAATTTAACGAGCATTCCTCATGATAATCTGAACCGATAAAATTTAGCTTATTTGCGAAGTAATTTGTAATTTGTACATACCCGATTGCTCTTTGAACTGCCTTGAATATTTGCTGCTCATATTTCCAGCCTTTTAAATCGGCGTTTGTATTTTAATGCCAGTCGTAGATTTAAATGTAAATTCAACAGTAAAGAACGATTTTAACAAACCCTAGTTCTTGGATGGCATCAAAATCTTTTCCACGTTAGAAATAATTGTAAGTCTAGGGCGCACTTTGTACTGGTCTGACTACACTCAAGATCAGACCAAGACTATTATGATCCAGCGTCCAGCAGCACTCCCAGAATATTCCTTAAATTAATCAAAATAGTAGCTGGACGAAGCCTAGCTTGGCATGCTCATAAAATACACTATAAATAATAAATAGGCGTGGCTAAGAAATGCCGCGCCTGCTTTGCATTTAACTATCATAGTTATCGTATTCGTTTAATAGCTCGAAATGTACCCATAAACTACATAGTGGTGTCGTAATAGATATCAATTTTTTGTTATTCTTACACGAGCACGGCTACACCTAATGCCAGACGTTTTGTGGTTTAATCTCTTTTCCAGCAAGGTCAAATTACTAAAATACATAACCTTATGTTAGCGATATACGTTGTGAGCATAGTATTACCATTTACGATTATAGGCATTACATTCATGTCAATTTATAGCCTCCACACTGGACAGAGATTTATTATGTGGAGTTAATATGGACTGGGCACTTGACAACTAAATTCGGCAGATAGTGAAATGCCTTGCGTGAGTGAGCAGCAATACATATTTTGACAATTGACATTGACACTGATGAATGACAAGTGTCTTTTGAAGTATGCATTTTATATGAATAAAGGGGGCCGCAAGTTCAAGCTTAAAAACTTTTTGAACTACACATATTTTAAATTTAGCATTTTGAGTTTGACCTGCTAACGGGGATGAATCGTGTGTGGGGTCAACCTATGACCTTCAAAAGGATAGGCGACATTGCTGACAAAATTTGCGTCAATAAATGTGAAAATTTGGAAGCCCAACAGAATATTTTTTTGCAAATTACAAATTGATCTGACCAAAGTAGCACCCTGGTTAAGATGGTTTTGTAAATTCGACGCTACCCAAAGAGGTAAATGACCTAGGCCTTGGTGGCCTAGGCCGCCAAGGCCTAGGTCATTGACCTCTTTGACGCTACCAGTGTTAAAACTGAATTTAAGAAACCTAGATATCTAAACTTTCTGCGTGATATTTAATTAAAGAAAACATAATTTCAAAAGTTAACTGGCATGGAATTTACCTATAGAAGTAGTCCGACCACAAAGTTGAACATGCCTTGACCGATATGAGCAAATCGAAATTGGTCCTGACCCTGGACCATAAGAATTGGTCGTGGTCAGAATAGCAGGTCGATTAGCGAGATCCAAATTCATCGTCACTTGCACTGGCAATGTCATTCTGTTCTTGACATTTGGTTAATTCAGTTTCTACGTGTTCAACTGGGTGTCCCATTTTCGATGCACAAGCTTCAGGCTTCGAATATAAATTATTGCAAATTAAAACAGACAGATTAAGCACGTCTAAATTCTCTGCCAAAAATAAAACTATTTAACTCTTATTGTTTTAAACTTTAAATAGCCGTTTAATTAAAATAAATCTTCCGTCGCCGAAACTTCAAAACGGGTAATAGAAAGCTGTCACACGTCAAACCTCACACCACCCGGTTTTTAAATGTAGCACCGGAGAGAAAATTCACGAGAAACTTCTGAGCAGAATATAAAATCGGGGAACCAAGAAAAACGCTATTCGGGTTTTCGGGAAGTCGGCTCTAAATCAGCTTCGATACTGTCTGTATCTTAAACTCCCACGCGAGCTTTTTCATCTAATAATTCCCTTGCAAGCTAGATTTTGGGACTGCTTAAAATGTAAAATACTTAACGACCTATTATATGTACTGTAGGATCATGATAAGTTTAAGACCTAATCTGAAGCTTAACCCATTTCAAAGTTCACTTTCAAGCTTCTTCTGCTGAGGTAGGCAATTAATTTTAATATTTATTATTATCCTTCAGAGCTTCTAGTTTGACTTTGATCCTATGTAACTTCTTCGAACCAGATTTAGAGGCTTATGTACTTCAAGCGTTAGCATTATGTGGTCTAGCCTCAAGCGATATTGCTGAGAAAGCGAATCCATTTATTCATTCATCGCGTCTATAGTTTGCAATCATATATACACGTAAATGGCCTGATCTTAAAGCCTAATCCCCACGTACGTGAGATCATTTTTATCAGCTCTTTCCCACGCATCTGGAATATGGAGTTCTGCTGTGCTCTGCATTTAAAAATATATTTTATTTCTATTTAACACTGCAACACTGCCGGTCACTAAATATTCCTATCAATGTATTGTAGAAGGCTTTAAAACAAACAATCCAGTTGAGATCAGTGGATAATTGGATCATACTTTTATTCATATTTATCTGAGCGTACCTAATAAAACTATTTGTGTTCCTTAAAGAATTAGTAAATTGCAAATTATATGTAAACAATAGCATAAATTATACTCGTAATAAAGTTCATAAATATTTGTTGTTACATAATACGTACATAATCTGTACTATAAATTTAATTCCAACGGGATTTCTTCCGCTTCGGAGCATCTTCTACAGACGGAGGGGGTGGCATCCCTTCATCATCGTCTGGCTCGAAAACTGGTGGTGGAGGAAGGGGTTGCATATCTACACATTCGGCTGATAGCTTGAACTGTAATTTCAAATCGATAATTACAGATAATTCCGAACGAATTTCAGGAGGCTGAATATGTAATTTCAATTTGTTAACTAAAATTACCTGAGACTTGTACTGTTGCTTGAATGCTTCTTTCAAAGCGCCTAACCGACTGGCTGCTGGTCCAGTGGCAGTTGGAGTAACTTTGTTCATCAAACTTCCGGAAATTAACCCAGGTTTGAAGGTTGGCATTACAAAGGATGTCACACCTCCAGAAGAAGTTGCAGCAGATGGTTTCGCTTCTTTGTAACCCAATCCACGACAGAGGCCCACTTTAGAAGCTGGTTTCCCTTGACCTTGCTTGAACCGGCCTTTCTTAAACCAGGCGCTCTGTAATAGGAAAAATTAAATTACTTCCTCGAATGAATAAGAAAAAATCTGAAGGTCAGAATGCAAACGCATACCTTCATAGCCAAGTCCATCAGATTCTTCGGTACTTCTTGACCAGCCGCTTCTAAATTTCTCACGAGATGACCAACGAATTCCGTGTCTTTTTCCGTCACTAATGTATAAGCAGTTCCTTTCTCGCCAGCTCGACCCGTTCGACCGATTCGGTGGGTGTGAGTGTCAATGTCTCTCGCAATATCAAAATTGACAACGGTTCGTATGTGTGGAATATCGAGACCACGAGCTAAAGAGAAATACAAAATAAATTCGAATTATTCCCCGAAACCAAAACGACAGGATTGCTAAATGTCAAATATCAACGTACCTGCTACATCAGTCGCAACGAGTATAGGACATTCCTTTTTCCTAAACGCAGAAATGACCTTATTCCTTTCAGTTTGATCCATGTCTCCGTGTAGTAAGAGAGCTTCAATTTCTCGAAGTTTAAGATTGTTATATAATTCTTCTGCATTCAGCTTCTTAGTAACGAATATCAGAACAGATCCTGTAGCAGTAAATTCTACCAGATTACTCGTGAGCCAATTCCATTTAGAACCGCCCAGCGGATGGACCATAACTACTTGTGTGATGTCTGCGTTGGCTTCTCCGATATCGCCCTGTAAAATTAAAATTGGGCTTAGTATAACATCAATTAACTTACCTATTTTAGATTTGGTTTACTCTAAATTACGACTTCATACCTGAACAACTCGAATAGGATCATTTAGTGCCACTCTCGCCAGTTTTTCAACCTTCTTTCTAAACGTTGCACTGAAAAGTAAGGTTTGTCTGTCGGGTCGAACGTGGTCGCAAATGGAACGGACTTGAACCTCAAACCCCATGTCAAACATTCGATCTGCTTCGTCTAGAACTAAATATGTGACACGTTCAAGATTCGTAGCCTTCATCTTGACCATGTCAATCATTCGTCCTGGAGTGGCTACAACAATTTCGGCACCTTCTTCTAATGCCTTGGACTGCTCCCATTTTGAGCCACCTCCGTAGCAGCAGCATACTCGAATGTTGAATACTTTACCGAATTTCTTGGCTTCTGTATAGATCTGTGTGCATATATTTAAAACGAATGTTATTATGAGTCTGAACATGCGATGTCATTTCAGCATCTAAATATAAACTTGCAAAAATTTACCTGTAACGCCAATTCTCTTGTCGGGCACAGAATGACTCCTATAGGACCATCGCCAGGCTTCAAATCCGGCTGGTCAGCAATATGAATTAACATTGGCCATAAAAACGCCGCTGTTTTACCACTGCCAGTTTTTGCAATTCCTGTTGTATAAAAATGAAATACGTATTAATTAAATTAAGATAACAGTAGAAAAATGCTTCTTATTTAAGAATTCAAACAAACCTATTATATCTCGTCCCAACATAGCAATCGGAATTCCTTGAGCTTGAATTGGTGTGGGCTGAGTAAATTCCGATTTCCGAATGACTCTCATCAACTGTTCTGGAAATCCGAGATGCCCAAAGGATGAAACAGGTTTAGGGATCTCGGGGCCGCTCACCTAAAATATATCAAAACCGATTAAATACCAGAATAAGTGATCTGTAGTTATTCCAGAAGTGGATGGTATATGTGTTGAATCTAGAATTCCTATATTAAAGTCAGTCCAATTGTCACATTTAAATTAGCTACCTTGATTCCTAATGCATTCCGTAAGTCCACAACTCGATCTTCAGTCAGATTAGCGATATCTTCATGTTCTTGGTAAAAATTTCTCTCGAAGGGAGGGTATTCTATTGTTGAATGATCGATGGGTGGCAACGGATCGATCCACTGCAATTGAAAAAAGTGCATATTAAAATCAATGGACAATTTATGCAGGCAAGCTTGATTGCATTAATCTGAGAAAAATTACCTTCGATTTCTTAGGAGCAATAGGATTTCCATCTTCGTCATACTCAACGTCATCGTGTTCGGAATCCTCATCCTTGCCAAAGTTTGGATTTTCAGCTACATGCCTGGGAATCATTAGAATTTTGATTATGAAGCCGTATGTATTTTTACCAGAAACCCAGAAATATCTGCCAAAACCTTAATAATTCATAAGAATGGCCTACGCATGTGCAACCTACCTGTAGTAAGTCTCCTCATCATCTTCATCCTCGATATCATCTCGAACTCCTTTATTATCTTTCCGTCCCTTATCCTTCACTTCAGGTTCAGCTTCTTTTTTCACCTGCTTCTCAATTCCAGCCATGAAGGCATCCAGCGGATCATCCTCATCTTCGTCGTCCCCACCCGGTCCAGAATAAGATGGACTTCCTGGAGCCGGAATGTAAGCTAAGGGCTCGTCTTCCTCTTCAAAGTAATCGTCTTCATTTTGATTTCGTTTCTGAACCGCCTTGGGTGCCTTCGCACCGGGTAATTGAGCGTTGAGACCAGTGAATAGAAGTGACGATGAAGCTGACGCAGCCCCTTGATTGATAGCATTAATCGTAGAAAATCCTCTGCTATTCAATTGGCAACTCGGTGGGGGTGGTATTGCTGCACCGCCAGTACTGCTGGTACCCGCTGCTTGGAAGCGTATTCCACGGCCGTAGCCACGACGCATTTTTAGTGGTTATCGAGTGTCAATACTTCGCCAATTTGTTGCTACGGGGCTCCTAGATTAGACTATATGTTCAACTTTAACCTGCAATAAACAATAAACAAATGTAAACAAATTAAATATTAGAAAATTATAAAGCTAGTTTCGATATTAGCGTTTAAAAAATTAAAAATTACGGGTTCATCTTGCAAAGGTAGACGTAATTATTGCATGCTAAAATTTACTGGTAACTTTGATCCAAGCGTTGTTAAACCTGACACCTGGGGTAAGTTTATACGATTACTAATAAGCATTAGCATTTCGTGATGCGTCCCTTAAGGGTCTCTGACTAAAACCTGCCAATACAAACACGAAATTCCATAATCCGACTTCAGAACGTATTTTCGGATTTTATTTTGAGTGTATTAGACAGCGCTGGCATTCAATGGCGTGATTTATATTTGCAGCTTACCTTGACCTATGACCTGAGCTCTGCAATGGAGGCACTCAAGAAGCTGTACAACTGGGTAGCTGATGTTCCCCCTGAACCGGCTCACATCGAATTTGACATGAGAGTCCTTCGAGGAGGCCGAAAGCCGTCTAGATCCAGGAACTCAAATTCTCCCGGGCGTCCTGGACTTGTACTCTCTAGCTACTGGAGACCGAATTCTTGGCTGGGCAAAGAACTCAATAAGCTCACGACCTTCGTGACCTCGGCTCAGACTGCTGTCCACTCGGAAGTGTCCTACTGGCTTGGCCTGGGTGACCAGCCGCGGTCAATGGAACATTCAAGCGTCATCAAGCGTGCCGTGATTTCTCGGCTGCTTCTTCTTCTAATTCAGGTAAATTCTTTAGCTGTGGATTGGGTAATACGAATGCCGCCTTGCGGAGTTCAGGGTTTAGGTGCGGGTGACAAGGCATTTTTCTTAATTGCATGGAAATTAGCATTTTGAAAACCGACCTCAAATTAATTAAACATGGACTCGAACTCAAATATTCGTAGTCTGTGTAATCTAAGACATTTTGGTGATCCTGGGTACCTTTGAAGTAACGGAATTTTGAAATTCTGCCTATCCGTTTCTGAAACTTAAAAAAAGCTAACATAATTTAATTTTCTCGCGTATTGAAAACATTGCTTAAAATATTATGCATAACTCTTGCAAAATTAGCTAAATTTGTACTTTAATTTTTGTACAGCTTTTGGGACAAGGATTCCTTCCAAGCCATAACAATGATGGATTCAAAACTGCTGGATTGGACCAGAAAACTGCCACAAGCGTTGACAAGCTCATTGACTATTCATTCGGTGGTATGCGGTTACAAAGACATTACTTAAGTACTTTAGCCCGGCGATTGAACAAGGGTAATTCTTCACCACAGGTTTTGCAAATTGGGATGGACAATATTTTCTTCACGTGGTCACCAGTGGCTACACGCATGAGAACACTATGGCTTTCTTCCCATTGTTCCCGTGGGCGACGAGACTCTTTTCGAATATTTGCTACTTCATCTGTTCTGGAATTGCCTCGTACCGTTCAGTAGTCCTAGTCACTGGATGGATCATCAATACATGGTGCTTCCAGGCAGCTGCCGTTTCTCTGAATGACCTCGTGCCACATATCAGCGGTTTGAAGATGAGGGATTTGACCACAATGGTCGTCTATTTGTTCTGCTACAATCCTGCGTCCATCTTCTTCTCGGCCTTTTATTCGGAGAGCATGTTTGCTTGGTTGACTTTCACGTGTGTTCTGTCGCTTTATAGACGGTGAGTTACGGTTACGGTCCGGCAAAATCAAAATTCTAAAATGTTTTAAGATTAACGAACCAAATATTGTCTATTTTTCAGAAAAATCTTCCGAGCCGCTCTCTGTGCTGGACTGAGTACACTCTGTCGGTCAAACGGTGTGCTCAACTTTGGATTTATCGTCGCTTGCGTCATTGGTCCACTATATGTACTGGACAAGAATCGAATGACTCGTTGCAAATCTTGGCTTCGGCTTCTCCAATATGGTGGATATTGTGTAGCTGGACTTTTACCGTTCTTGTCTTTTCAGGTACCTTAAACCATTAGCTAACAAATATCTTAGTTTCAGACGGTTATCAAGGAACCAATCGCCTTATAATAATTTGTATTTTTGCAGTACTACTGTATCTGGAAGTTTTGCGGAGAGGGAACGAAATTAGCCAACCCTCCAGCCTTCTGCGACTACGATGGACTTCCATACACTTATATTCAAGGCAGTAATTGGGATGTTGGATTTTTGAAGTAAGTATAAATTTTTGAAAAGTAATGCAGCAGAGGAAGCACATCTACAAAATATTTAATTTGTAGATACTTCCAAATACGCCAAATTCCGAATTTTCTACTGGCGACTCCGGTGCTTTTCAGTCTCGGTTCATTATCCTACGGAAAATTACAATTATTTGGTGTTCCTGTAAGTAATTTGTATATTGTTTATTTGCTAATTGTATGCAAAACCGTCAGATTGGCTGTTATTAATTTTTCAGACGTCTATTTGGCGACTTTTTCAGCGTCGCACGCTTTTTGCAGCGAGTTTTCCACTTCATGGACTCTTCCTGACAATCTTTTGCTTCTTGTGCATTCATGTCCAGGTAAGCTCCTTTTATTTAATTTTTGCCACTGCCACTGGTAATTAAATGACCGTTTTGGTTAATTTTTAATAGGTCTCAACCCGAATGATCCTGTCAGCCTGTCCCTATCTCTATGTCTACATTGCTGAGCGGATTCACGGAGAAATCACAAATTTTCGTCTACGAAAGAACATTTGGATGTTTTACTACAATTTCATTCAAATATGGTTCATTTTCTACTTTATTATTGGAACCTTAGCCTTCACACGAGGCTTTCCATGGACGTAAATTTAAGATAAATCGAGAGTCATGTGAAAATAGTCAAGACGAATCAATTCACGAAATACAAAGAGTATGTGATATTTTATATTTATTGTAAATCTTAAATCACGACAGATATATTATTCCTCCTGAAAGGTATTGGGGAACTTGATTAAAGTCCTAATTATGCTGTAGAATATTTAAAGCTCCTTCCTGCGTTTATTTACGGATCGTTTGCGTCGCTTGCCTGCAGGTGCCTTCTTGGGCGGTATTTTGACGTTTGTAGGGCATAGTTTACAGGACTTCGGACATGTTTTCAGCATATATTTCGGATTTACGGAACATTCACCGCGTTCACTCCAGGGCTTGCAATGAACATGCTTGTCTTCGCATGGTGGGAGTTGCACGTCCGGTTCAGACGCTGAAGGGACAAATGAACTGGTTAATTTTCGAATACACTAATTATTTAAAAATTAAATTAAATCTAATTTTTACCCGACGAATCAGGATATCCAGCTGTACTATTCACACAAGTCCCGCAGGACTTCGAACAGTATACTCTCATATAATCAGGATTCTGTTCGCATTCTCCACGTGCACTCCAGACGCCGCAGTATTGATTGGAATCTGAGCATGGGGCTTCTGTGCATACAAATTAGCAAAGTTAGCGAAAAATCACGAAATGCTTTTAAAAATGATATTACCGCATTGATCACAAGATTTTTTGCAATTAGCATTCATCCAAATGGAGTTTTTCGTGCATTCATTTCTCTGGGCCTGTGGATTGCCAAAATTGTTAAAATTCGCTAATTTTTAAAATTACGAAAGTAGAGCTCCTAGTTGAAAATTACCCATGCTGGACAGTATTTATGGGAATCCATGCATCTTGTTTGACCTGTAAATTAAATGAATGCGTTTCGGAAATGTCAAAAAAATAATCCAATACTTTAGATACTTTTAAATTCTGAACATATTTTTTTTTATTACCGGAAGGACCTGGGGCTGGAGTTGCAGCAGGCGGAGTGGGGGTTGAATCATAGCCATTTCCTGCGCCATTACAATTGTACAGGCGATTGATTTTTAGAATGTCGTTCTATGGTTTAAAAATTTAATAACAATTTCAACAACTTAACAACTACGAACCTAGTTAACGGTAGATGAGACACGCATGTATTTTTACGAATAAATAAAAAATCTAACCGGCGAAAAAGAATTACGTTGACCCATCTTATCATTCGGATTCTTGGGTAAAATTGTGGGATAACGTTTATCTTTGGCAAAGGCATAAGGTCCGTAATGCAAAATTGACCCTGTATCATAGGGCGTGCTCAGATTCTGAATATCTCTCCAGCTGTATTTCCGAAAATTGAAGTCCATTCCTGAAATTCGCGAGGAACCAACGCATTCAATACTGACTTAATCCCAAGTTTTTTAAAAATTCATTAAATTTTACCAGGCGAAATATTCTGAAAATAGACATTGACGTGGTCATCTCGATCCCAGCGTGATTGTTCATGCCAAAATCCTACAGCATGCATCAGTTCATGCATGGCAATGCCCGGAAAGACGCATCCGTTGCCCAAAACGACCGGTTGACCTTTAGAATGCATTTAAAATGTGAATTCTACTTCTTTGCATTAGTTTCTTCGGTCATCCGTGTAAGGTGTGACAATAAAACTATGCATTTCTATGATGGGCAAAATCTTCTAAAATAACGGGCTAGAAAATGGAAATTTACCACCACCATTTCGCCCAACCAAACTGCTACAACCATTTCCCTTCATAATATGAATATAATCTGGCTCAGTTGTACGCGGACGAAAAACGATACAAGTCGAACGTTGATATTCCAGAAATGCTCGAGCAATCGTACTTCTCTCGAGAGCGTCTGAAAAATAGCCAGAATTTGTTATTTGAAAATTGTAAAAATTAAAGTTTTCTTTCAGCAATTTTTTACCAAATTGAGCAGCTATGAAATACGGAATCACGCCACCAGGCCATTTCTGAGTTTCTTTAACTATGGCGTTTTTCGTGTTATCTTCTGGTTCTTCTGACTCTAGTGATTCATCGGTCAGATTATTTCGGGTTTGTGGGAAATTCTGCTTTGAGGTCAGCATGATGTCGCCTTCGAAGAGACCAGCTAGTTCGATAGGGTCTTGGGTGAAGGCTGGATTCGTGACAGCTGGGGTGTCCACTAAAACATGGAGCAACAGGTTAAAAGATCATTCGTCACCTTCCTGGAAATTCAAGTGAAGGTCTTTTGCCATTCTTAATGTTATATAACCGGCGTTATATTCAATAATAAGTTAAATAATATGCTCAATTTCTTTTATTTTCAGAAAAAGTACCGAAGATAATCTGTAGATTTTTTCACAAACTATAACGATTGATGGCATAAACGCATTCAAATTCAAATATTCCACATAAACCTTTTCAAATACACTTACGCAATGATTCGGCATTTTGAAAATCAATCGGGGAGAGCTGCAAAAAATTTAGAATTCATTGGCTACAATTAAATTTTTAGAAAGCGTCAAATTTTTAGGTTACTTAAAACTTACTGGTTCTCCAGGGCATTGTTCTACCATCTAAAAAACGTATTTAAAAAAATGTATTACTCGAATAGCTCGAATGAAAAATTCAGCCCATGAAGAAAACTTGACCTTTATATTAATCGATGATTTATAAATTAATTTAAAATGTTTAACAGGCGTCCTAAATCTCAAAAATTAAACTTACATCAAACTGTGGCCATTTGGAAGATTCTAGTAGATCGCTATTCCCTTGACTCGGCCCTAAACTGCCTATCACGATAAATAACGTTAGAAACCCTTTAACCGCCATCGGATTTGCCACAAAACCGCTACCGGAAGCAATCACCCCTAAGATACAACTGAGTTTTATTTCAAAGTTCAATATAATCCTGTACGATTCAAGCCAATAATCTAAATCAATTAGTGAAGGTGGGAAGCGTGCTCCAGAATCGGAAATTACTGATTTGCTTCGGAAGCCTACAATACCCTATTTATAATTTTGATTAGGCCGATGATCTTCTCATCTCATACAAAAGCTTCCTCTATTGTTTCATACTTTTGAACTCAAGGTGAGGAACCTTGGAGTGAAGCTAATTGCTTAATCGGCTCCGAGTCAACTTGACATTGACACTGATTTTCAATCGAACTGCTTCTACGTAGTAGAGTTCACACCATTCATTAGCGTTTCGTATGCTAATTTCATGACAAATTACATTGTATTATTGTGGAGCATTGTTATTAAGAATATTTTGGATGAATTAAGTAAGTATGCATAAATTTCTGCGTTACATTTTTGTTTACACCGTTTTGGTAGGATTCCGCAAGGTTTTTATTTTATTAGCGATCGAAAAAATATTAATTTTACGAAAATATTGCAGGTGAAGAGTGCTTCGGGTTTTCAAAAATCAAAATGAATGTTTATTCACTCTAATCAATCCAGGATAAATATCTAATTATTCTTCTAAATCTCGTTATTTAAAACACTCGAACAATAGGAACATGATTTAGGACAATAGAGCTTCATATAGTCTCGTAATTTACTCGATTCGCAGGCTCCATGTGAAACCCAATCCGCACACTCTTCATTTAGATCTTCACAAGAGTCTGAAACAATAGTTATCGTTAATGAATTGATTTATGCATCCCAATAATCGCTATAAATCTCTGGCCTTTAATCTTACCGCACGTTTCACACGACTTTCGACAATTCGCCTTAATCCAAACATTAGCCCGACAACTTGTATCCACATCTCGCCTTGCGGTCAGTGTGCAATTTTGGTGAAGATCTTGGCATTCAAACAAATCGATATCTATTGAAAAATGAATAAATATTGACGTTAAACGGACACACCGGAAGCATTATTTATTAGCTAGTTATTACCAGAAAGTTCGGCTTCCATAGTTTTGGCCTTAGGCTTAGGCTTGGGTCGATGCTGCTGTCGAGATGGACATTGGTACATTTGCTGAATTTTCGCTATGTCGGTCTATTTAATTATCAAATTATCGAATAGAAAATCCATCAAATTACTTGGAAAAAGTACTGAAACCAACTCAAATATTCAATGAGCAATTTTTATTTTAGATACTTTTTAATTATTATTTACCGGCGAGAGATTTGGTGCCAAACCCATCTGATCATTCGGAACCTTTGGTATCATGACCGGAAGTCGCTTCACATCTTTCGAGAATGCATACTTGTCGTAATGCATGATAGAATTCGTATCGTATGGCTGGCCATAAGCATGAATCGCTCGTGGACTCATTTTGTCGAAATTGAAGCGATTTTCTATTGAAATTTAGAAAATACTACTTGCAACCTGTTAATTTTTGCGGTATTTTAATTGGCTTGTCCATTTACCTGGCAAAACATTATTCAAAAGCACGGTAATATGATTATCCCGATCCGGACGATTTTGTTCATGCCAAAATCCGACAGCATGATTTAATTCATGAATTGCCGTATCTGTATAATCACAGCCTGGACCCAGAGATACTGTCTGTTCTCCGCCCATTCGTCCAGCATCACTGTCGCAGCCTTTTCCCTGGATAATGTAGATGTAGTCCTTCTGATTGACACGCGGTACAAAGCGGAGGCAAGTATTTTCATGGAAATCTTCGAAAGCTTTCACGATTATCAAGCGTTGTCGTTTGTCTTGTAAAAATTGGCGAAAAATAGCAAATTATTATTACGTCTTAAAACGTCGGAGCCTTTGCTTTTACCAGAAAATTGTCTTACCGAATTTCGTGGAAATCATATACGGTATAAATACGAAATCTCCAGTTTTCGGCCAGCGCTTCCGCTCATCAATTAGACCGTTTCGTTCAGCGAGCAACATACTTTGAGAATATCGTTCTTCATTCTGGTAAATTCGTGGACCTCGTTCTTGATTGTCAACTTTATCCATAGAATGAGATAATTAAAAGTTTGACCTGATTTTTTTCTTATTTTAGACGTTCTTGCCACTTAATCTATAGCAAGTTCTAGGAAAATCGGACCAGTCGTCATAACGGAGTCACTTTAATCTGAACTTATGTAGAATTCATTTTAGATTTGAGGTTTTAGATTTTAAATATGCCATCAAATGTAGCATACGTATAAGACTTGTAATGGACATATTTCCGATATTGTGGGCAGTTTATGTGGATACTTGCAATGCGCAAAAATTGCATAAAATTTAGAATATTTTACCAAACGTTCTCGCCTCAAAAAATTCAGACGGGTTCAGAGGTTCACCAGGAATTGGACCATGCGTGGCATCATCGTGGTTCAAAATTTCCTATAGAATTAGTTTTACGTAAATAGTTTGAATTTCTTGTCACACTCTAACCTTTCAACAACGTGACCATGACCATCTGACTTAAATATTTGAAGTTTTTAACGATATTAATAACGGCCTTAAAATACTATCCAAAACGACAATTTTGTAATGCCTTACGCCTGAAACTTCTGGACCATTAGAATCCAACCCTGGCAGTACTGCTCCATTTCCGAATAACCCAATCGTTAAAAAACAGAATAATGTACAAATACTTGTAATTCTAAACATTTTTATCGCATTGAAAATTTAAAACTCGAATCTAAACCGTGTTAAGTGTTGTTGTTGAATTCTAAATGAAAAATGC
>VNWX01000966.1:0-17298 GCA_009869905.1 Ceratophysella communis
AAAGTCAAATGTGACTTTGTAGTGCATAATCCAATGTACTGTCTATAAGTAGTACTTAAGTACATGTCATATTCACACATTTATTTTCCAACGGTAAATTAATTTTCTCACGAAGTTCAGGCTAACAGCCGACAAATAACACAATAAAGTTTTCCAAATATTCCAGAGAAACTGCAGTATAATTTGAAATTCTGATATATGGATAACGAGTGAAATGAAATGTCTTGCAGTCCGCAGCGATGAAGGAGGTATTACCGGAAACCGTAAATACGGTTAAATGTCATGAATGATAGCCGACAGCAGCAATTATTTCTCTATGCTCTACAAGTACAAAGTACGGCGAAACAGTCGGTATTTTTGATAATAATGCCGTTGTGTGTTGTGCGTAATAGGCGCAGAAATCTGGCTGCCACTGTCAAATGTATTATGATAATTTTAAGACTAATCTGATGAATGGCAACTGAAATCGGAATGAATGTGTTAGAAAATAACAAATAACCCAGACTGTTTTCAGTCTTACTTACCTATCAGCTTATGCAGTCAGCAGCAGTATGACTTGTTCTACTATACTTTTATGACTTATCATTATCACTTACCAGTGACCACGAGCAGCGAAACGACGGGCAGCTTCAGTTGAATAGAGGCTGGAGCTGGAGATGACGAATTTAGATTGACTAAGCGGATGACACACTTCTCCTCTGACGACGACGACAATTTTGTGATGTCAATCAGATGTTTTGAAGGTTGTAAATCTGTAGTATACAAAGCTCTCGTTCACGCCCAGAAGCGGGTTTTAGTAGGCAACCCACCACCCTCAGCCTTGTGGTGTGTAGCCTAAACGAGTACTTGTCATATCCCACCTCCCACATCCCACGACATACCAGAATTAGCGTCTCCGTGAAAAGTAAAGGCCTCCTTTTCATGTAGATAGCGTGTCAACTCCTCCTCTTCCTCGGTTTCTTTCTGTACGAATTCTAATAATGCCACGCCACACTATCACCATCTCTTGCCAAACCTCCATCACCGAAGACGCCCGACGCCTCAGAAAATGCTTATCCACATGAAACTTCATTCGAATTAAAAGCACGCTAACAACAGTAAATTTAATTTATTTCGTTCAATGCTGAAGCATAATCTTTATCTCCGGTGAATGCAGCATTCAAATTTTAGAATGAGAATATTTTAGCTTGGTTACAGGTAAGGTCAATAGGTAATGCTCTGCCGCTAGCCCTGCCATACTTCCTTAAGGCCATATGCCAAGGCCGAATTTTAGTGCGAAGTGGGAATGCTAGATTTGGACTCACTTCCTTCCAGATCCAGAAGCCAGACTTAGAGGCAGGCATAGGCGTCGTAGGGCAGCATATTGTGTAGAGTATGGGTGACTAATTGTAAGACGGACTAAGCCAATTGTCCGAAAACACGATCAAATTAGTCTCACTTCAGCGATGATAATAGGTTATAATTTATTATAGGTTTCGAAGTTAAATTTAACGTTGTTACAAATTTCTAATAATTATGCTCTTGGGCTTGCCTTCTTGATGCATGCGATTAACTTTTTAATCTGCTACCGGCCTATTACCATTTATCATAGTTAGTCTTCTGCATCCCGTCCCGAGCTGAGCTACGGCCAGAAGAGGCTAGTATAGCATTGCTCGTTCCAGCCAAAAATCGATCTTATAATACAGCCTTAACTTAAGGGTAATGTTGCTGTGCATTTGATACATATAATTTATTTATAGTCAAGTATTTTTACAATTCATTTGCTAGTAATAATTAAGCCGGTGCATGTAACTGAAAAAACAGGCCCCTTTGTTCCATAATGTTCCGTGTCGTCGTATAAAAATTTGGACGAGGAAGTCCGACATTCAAGGCCGAATGCGTCAGACTAGCCAATCATAACAAAAATATGGTCATAAATAAATTCTCAGAAATTCAAATTCGAAGTCTAGATTTATCCATCCCAGGATGCTAAGACGCTTAAGCATCCTAATTAACCGAAAGGAACAGAATTGGTATCTTTGTAACCGTAATAGCCGCCAAAAGTTATTTTACGCAAACATTGCAAAATAATTAAGTGCATTTATGCAGCTTAATGGTCATGGTAGAAAATTATTAGGGATCGTATGCTCTACGGACAACATAAAATGGGTTTTCGGCCAGTTTTCCAAAAATTTACAAAAAAATTGGGGGAATTCGTTTACTGGAAAAGAAAAAGAAAAAAAACGTGATTATTGTGGTGTCTTTTCGGCAATTTCACAGTTGACTGAAGAAAATACCAAAGCATTTCTTGATTTTTTATCTTTAAAATCAGAAAAGCTCGGAAAGAAACAGAATTTCGCAGAATTTTTTTTAACTGATTGTAACGTTTAAATTTTTTTAAACCTTTTAAACTAACTCAATCGTAAACTTTTCCTGAGTAACTTTTTTCGGCGAATTGCTGGCCTCTTTCGGCAAAGGAAAGCGCTAAATTGAGGTTGGGACTTATTAATTTATTGTTTTTTCGGGTAACAGATATTCGGAAATTTGACAGTGAATCTTAATATGAAGCACGAAATGCAGAAACCTGCAATTGACTAGTAGTTCTTGCCACGCTGAAATCGGGATGACACTCCGTTAGCTGCAATGATTAGCAATTTTGTGAGGATTTAGTAGCTTCACGGTAAAGGCTACATAGATTTGGAATTCGGAATTTGCGATGATGGCATTACAATCACACAGTACATATGCATGCTTTGCTGTCTGCTACAAAACAATTTTTCCTGCCAGACGGACTTGCTGTGAGCCTAGATTTCTCATGAGGTCGAGCTTGTGATAACGTAACTTTTGCTTATGCATATCAGGAAACCAGGCACGGTTTTCCGGTGAAAGCACGACGATTTTGAAGTAAAACTCTGGTCTCTGCCACCTGAATGTTTGTACCAAAACCGCACGGTTAAGGCATTCTTAATGTTTAAAATGAAGGTTTAACATTTATGCGGTTGGTTAAGCTACAGTTGCCAAATATCCGCAGTTGCGCTTAGGTAGAAGTACTTAAATTGGTAGCGGTGGTAGCCAAATCTATAAGCTCAGTTTTCAGCTCAGGACGCATCAATTGCTAAAGTCGATACACGGGCATCTTTCCCACCTTTTTAATTCCCGTATTGTCTCCCTCTCCCTACCGGGTCTTGGAATTACAAGCTCATCACGCGTTTTTTTTCGCATATAGGTACATATTGGGTAGGGTACGGATGTACTGACTATCTTGCATATAAAAGGACGCCGGATTTCGTTCTTCTTCGCAGTCAGCGTCAGGAAGCCAACAGTCAAAGTTCGACAAAAGCTTAGACTAGACAGAAGCATTTACGGTAGCCACTACTAGTCGAAATTTCAACCGTTTGAAAAACTTGCTCTTATCAATAAGATTCTAAAATGAAAGCTCCGGGATCAATTTTATTGTTCTTGGTTTTTGTTAACGTGGGGTTTGCCATGGTCCTCTTGCCAAAGCAACCGGAGGCGGGAATGATGACGCCAGAGCCAGAACCCGCGTCGGTTGCAGATTATTTTGACAACGACAATGCAGGAACTGGAACTACTGAGAACGCTGATTTCGACGACATTGAAGCCACGGTAACACTGTAAGTCAGCATTATTAATAGCTTCAAGAAGTTGATTTATTTCGAATCGAAATCGAAAATGAATTTGAAAAGTTTAAGCTTCCATGTAGAACGCTTAAAGCTCCTATAGCAATAATCCGTAGCCCCTTAGTCCAAGGAGTGCAAGCATTAATGCGGATTTTTAACCGTTGAATTCTAGTATCTCAATCTGGGGTAGCTCAACTGCTCGTGACGACACCGCTAAAGGGACTTCATATAACCTTGAGGACTACTACATTCCAATCTTCCTCATGTCGTTTCTTCTCAGTGCGGTTCTTACGACAAGTATAATTGCTATCCTATTTATTGACGTCCCTGTACAAAGAAACGTTGGAAAAGCTGGAGCTGAGCTGGCCCGCCTTAATCCTGAAGGGGCCCCGAAGAAGCCTAAACGTATGCTTGGTCGTGGCGGCTAGGACGCTACCAGCAGCGCACGGGCTAACACAGAGTTAAAGCTCAGCTACTCTGAAAGCATTTTATAATAGTAAGTTCATTTATCTCATATTCCAATCTGTTAAATCCTAGGCCGCTTTCTACAATTAAAACTAGCCTAAAAGTTATATGAAACAAATTGTTCAAATGCCTAAGCACCAGTTCCTCGGGCAAATATTCATGGCCTAAGATTGCAATATAAAACGAAAAGTTTAGGGTTAACTGGACGATTTTAATGTTTCCAACCCACACAGGTTTAATTTGATCAATTGTGCATATTTTATGATAATTTCTGTATTTCAGATTTGACGAGGAAGACGGAAGGACAAAATTTCAAGCTATCAACTATTACTTTTTTAAAAAGCTGAATACATACATTTTGGGGAAGTGAAGATTTAAGCTAACTCCTTCATCTCTTTCGACTAATTTTTTTTCTCTACTTTCTACAGCCTGCATTTGTAAAACTGGTCTCTAAAAATTGATTACCGGTTAACAGACTTCAGTACTCTGCTTTTAAGTTTCGAATCTGTTAATATTTATAAGCACATCTTTATTACAAATAATATAAAATTGTTTCTGCATATCATTTGTATGTTCTATATTCTAAATAAATCCATTGCCGTCCTTCTCCGTCCAAATCAATAAAAAAAATTGTTTCATTATTTTAATTATACCTATCGGTTTGAGTTCTATATGGAGTTGGTCATTTTTTGTTGCTCATTTTCTGGATTCAAGTTTTAAAAAAAAATTAAAGTTCTAATTTTTGCTCCGGGTTTCTCGCTGATTTGGGGAGATTTTTTTTAAAAAAGAAGGTAATTAATATGCTCAAGCAACTCGGTTTATGTGATTTTTACGATGAGAAAGCGCTCATCAAGATTATAGCAGATACTTCACTTAAATAAGTACCTAGGTTCATATAGATATCGTAACATTTCGTTAGCATGTATTTCCATCTTAGTTTTCCTGTTTTGATTGACCTTGTAACGCCACGCGTGGAATTTCTTCGGCTCAAAAAAGAAAATTCGGTGCAGATACACCAAAACTTCCAGACTATACGCTGACATTTAGCCTTGGCTGGTTTAGTTAGCCAAAACAAGTAATTTCGGATTCTCCGAAAGAGACAATGGAAAGAAAGCAAAAAACAAAGAAGCACGCCAAATGAGTCGCACATAAAAAACACGATGTATGTCTGAATTACAGAATAATGTAGAATATTTATGAATCCTATGTATAAGTATTACGAATAATAATGCTCCCTCTTGTGATGCCCCGAATATTCGGCCGAGCCGAATTTTCGGCGCCGAACGGGGATTTTTTCAGGTCAAGCCGAATATTCGGCTTGCCTTTTTCAGACTTAATATTGCAATATAATATAAGCCGTGCGGAATACTGTTGGTCGTTGGTATTCGGCGAATATTAGTTTTTTAGCCAAATATTATGCGATTTTCAAGTCACCGAAATACTCGGCTTGACGATTTTGAAATAAATTTCAAGCCGAATAATCCGCAGCCTGGCCGAATACCACTTGGCTGAATGCTCATTATTCGGCGAATACCAAAATTCCATTGTTCGGGATGTCATTCATTAGTTCTCTATTTATTCAAACGGTAAAATATAGGGTAAATTAGGCCAGCGGTTAATTTATAAATCAAATTAATTGTCTAATTCATAATTCATACACTACACTCAAAAACTTTGCATGGACGCCGGCATATCCCGCATTTCGTCGGATACGCCTTGTAGTGGTTGAAAAAACTATCAACCTACTTAAGGCTGTCATGCATGGTTTAAATTAAACGCTGTTGGAGCCGTTTAGGCTTCATAGTGTTCTGTTAGGCAAGCCTTGAAAAAAAGTAAAGAAACATATTGCCTGTCTTTCTCAACGCTAATTTGTAAAAATCGTCTGCATGATCGCGGCAGTTAAAAACTACGATAAACAAAACGCGGCGCGAGTGATGAGTACAGAGTGGCTCGAAAAGCTCCTTATTCACTAGATTACCTTTAAGTTTTGAGCCAACAAAAATGATGTGTTTTACGTCTGTAGATCAAGTACTACAGAATTTCATATAATCTTGGCTGTGACACATTTCGGCACTTTACAACTAGTTAAATTCCAAATGTGAGCCAAAAGCTATATTTAAAAGCAATTGATTTTGTTCCAAATTAATGCATTATCTTCTAAAATGGTAATTCTACTGATTACTACCAAAAGAGTAGTCTTTCAGCTTTGAAGCGTCGTATCACTCGACCTGGAATATTGTGTAAAAGGCTCCAAGCAGGAGAAAGGGACCGTAAGGGCAGGATTTCCATATGCTTATAGCATTATAGAGAACTACCTTAAGATTAATAAACGTAGTTTACGGGATATCACTGCAACTCGTACATCCACTTTTGCCATATCCCAATTGTCTCAGATCTAAGAATTACGGAATGACACGTGGCTATCAAATTGCTCTCATGTCCAAGCATTACCATAGGTAACGGTTCAGCTGGCATGTAATAAGTACGGAACCGGGCATTAGATTTCCATTTTTGGACAAGCTCCAGGTCGGGGTAGTTGCCATTACCAACCCGCCCCTATCGAATTTCTGAAACGATCGAGCGTTTCCGCTTCCACCAGATTTTGAAGAGTTGCCCACCTGTTGCGTGGCTCGGGCAAAGAAGATGAGGCGCCTGATTTTACTTCTTTTACTCATTTTCACATTGATCTTGATACTTTGCCTGGCTCAAAAGGAAACCGTGGAAAACGGTCCTGATTCCAGAACGGAGTGTCCGGCTGAGGACACGGCTTGGCTTTGGACTGATAACTTGCCAAAATTTCTAGGCAAGACCCAGGGCATTGACTTCAAATCGAATAAAACTGAGCATGAATTGCAGTAAGTAGGAATTTAATTCTTTAAAAAATTTCTCGGTTTTTACCATCGACATGACAATTGTCTTTTTTAAATTCATTTACTAAGGTGTCCGAGTCCAACTGCTTACCCTACTATTGCTTCCTGCTACCCAGAAAAAATTTACGAGCTGGTGAACCAGGAAGAAACAACTTTGAACCCGGAAAAGAACGTGGCTGGATCAAGCTTTGAATCATTTCTTCTCGCTTGCACCTTGACATTCGCTGTACCGGTCATGTGGATACTTCAACTATTGTATAAAGTGGTCTCAGATTTTGAAAACCTGAACCTCGACCTGGAAGACTTTAGCGATGAAGACTACAACAATAACGAGGAAGCTTGTCACAACCGAATGGATCAACCGCTTGAAAATCGCAGGTCTGTTCATAATTTAGGCATTATGCTTAAATTTTTAGATGGAGGCTTTGATATTTCATCTCTGGCATTCGGTATTCCGTATTGCGCTATACCGAGGTTACTACAGGACATTGACACACTTTCACTTTGTGTGACGTGCCAACTTTAATTTACATTAAAAGGCGTTATCCAGCAATACAAAATCTTATTTAAAACCTTAGTTCTGAGGATGAGACCATTTCAAACGACTATCTAAAAATTTATTACTCGTATTGTAACACTCTGTGTAGGGAACGTTCTGCTGCTGCTCCTGTCGCCTGTAGAGCATTGTGTGACAGTACTCCGACTTCAAGCGAATCCTTGAAATTTAAAATGGATCCAAGCTCCGCTCACAATGAAGCTTTAATGTGGAGAGATCTACTGCTTCTTGCAATTCCTCACAGTTAGTTTGCTTTGGAAGATCGAAGATCGACTACTAACTACTATGCATAATAACAGGTAGGCACCATTATTGAAATAATCGAATTGCATTTTTTTTCCACAGTGGAGATACTGAAAGAATTATATCAAATCTGGGTAAACGCCGATAAACAAGATCAAATGAACGCCAAGGAATTGTTGTACAATTTTATTCGGCAAGGATTGTGCAACCCGGAGATTACCCGATTGTATCGACTTGCATTCGCTCTGGCCGATTCCTATGACAATTGGACGTATATTCAGGATACTCAAGGTATGCTTCTGATTCTGAACAATCTAAACTTGCATAATTTGTATCTTAATTCTTATTTTGCAGGAGCTTGTGGAACAGTCGCCAATCAGTTCGAGTTCACCCGGCTAATGGAGAATGATCTGTACAGCATGGTCGTCCTTCTGCAGGAAACATTGACGGCTTGTGTCAAAATGAGGTCAACGCAGGCACCCATGGGCTCTTCGGCTAGAAACGGAATCGTTCAAAAGGCTGCGTCTTTGTTGGAACCGGAAAAGAAATGCGAGAAGAAGAAAGCCCACGGAACGGATGACAAGTACCCGGAAATTCGGAAAAAACTCAAGAGCAACCCTGTAAAAACGATCGCAGACGGAATCTTAGTTCAAAAACTCATGGAATCAGAGCTGGTCAATACGAACAAGGATGAGCTTTCCAATGCTATTATGTGTGATGGAGGAGAGGGATCGGCGGAATTTGAACCATACATGGACACAACTGAGATGAAAGACGAAAATTTGAATGACAAGGAAGCTAAGGGGTCTGGGGTTAGAGCCAGGCGGGTCAAGGGACACGGATCTCGCTGTTAAAATGAAAGAGAAATTCTATTCTGCTTTTGAAACATTACTTTCTCCAAGTCAAACTTTAAGCTAAATCTGGAATCTTTAGATAGTAATTCCATAGCTATTTCTTTAAAAAAAAAATAACTACTGACATTCAGTATTGCGTAAAAGAAAGAATCCATTTAATTATCAGTCTGTAAACTGGTTGTGGTGTGGTAGAGTTAGGGCTAAGTAGAAAGCCAACGTGTCAGAAATTTACTAAATTTGAACACAAATTATATGACCAATTTTACTGAAGTTTTAATTCCTATTTGAGACGTACAATCATACTAATCCTACCAATTATTTATTACCCTGTTGCTAGAAAACGCTTGAGCTAATAATTTTTGGCCTGATTTGTAAATTGTAATGTAAAGCGTAAGTATCTCCTCACACTACAAAATTGTACCTCCTACTGAACACTTTATGCAATAGCAGGATGCAAACTCGCATTGGTGAAAGCTTGGAGAAAGTTCAACTCGTAGCTCATGGTTTAACAAGCTTACCGTATTGTCCAAATAATAGCCCATGCTGAAATAGAAGCCCATGTCAGGGTTTTAACATTACGCGCTTATGGAAGAACAGGTAAAATTTTGGCTTTGAAAAACTAGAAGCCCAGGGTGTTTATTTGGACCAATACGGTATACGTAATTAACTTTAAATAGAAGTAATAAAAACGGGCGGAAATGGGTAAAAGAATGCTTTAGCCTATACTATAGCTTTTAGAACGAAACAAATATGAGCGTAAGAGAGCGAAATTCAAGAAAATTCAAATAAATATATGATGTGGTCAGTATTATTGGAATCATTCTTAATAATATACAGATAATAAAGCTTTTCCGCAATTTATACTCGGAATAATGTGCGTTTTAGAAAGAAAAGATTTGCACAGCATTATCCGTCTTAATTCAGCTAGGATGCTCGCTAGCTAAAACTTGCCAATTATAAGATAGGGTTGCGTCTATCTAGAGAGGCATTAGTAGACACTGGAAATGCAAGTAGAAAGAGCTTGGGAAATGCCCATTAACTGCCCTTTCATATTGTTAGCCGTTTGAGTCCAACTCGGGCGGGCGCCTAAGCTAGCTTCCGTTCCATCGTCTCTTTGCCGGGCGTTAGAATGATGGGTTGACGTGGCCTCAACTGGCCGCATGAACTCCTTCCCATGTTCCGCACTAGACTCCTAATTTTGCCTCCAAGAAGTGATATCATATTTTATTTTATCACGCCGTATCTCTCTTTAATTTCTCTGTAGCTCTAGTGTTCTCCTTGCCTTGTCAAGCGAATAGTAATAGAATCATTCCAAAGGTTCAGCTATTCCATACAGAAAACAAACTTTTCAAGATGAACGGAAAAAAATTAAAAATCTTAGAGATCATTTTCAACATAGTTTTTGTTATCCTTCTTATACCATATCCGACTAACGAAGAGGGAATTCAAGAAACTGCCATGCCTGAGCATGAGCTGCATGCTCTAAACGAGGACGGGTCACAACGGACAATACTTGCGGAGCTAAAATTTAATGAGCATGTTCAGACGCTTGACAAGATGATAGTCAACAGGGCGATGCCAGTAGCGCGGTAAGTCAAGCTGATTGTTGTAAAATTTACCTCAAAAGTAGCAGCTCAAAATGCCGAAGCTTGTTGCTTCAACAGATATACTATTCAATTTTAACCTTGTTTTTATCTATTCCAGAATGGATATCTGGAATCAACCTAGCGCAGTGATTGTTCTGTTGGAGTCAGTTTATGCTTCTGTTTCGGAATGGGAATTCAAAGGGTACTATTAGTTAAACGTATTCATGGTTTTATCAAAAATCAAATATTATAATCTAATTAGCTTAAATTGAATGATTTTTAGATTCCCTACCCCAATCGAAGCTCTGAAACATAAAATCGTTTCCCTACAACGCCGTAATGACTCCACTGAAAACAAAAACAGCCACATGCCAATACATGAAAAAATATGGATGCTTCTTAAATCCATGATAATCTGCCTGGTCATATTCGGATTGCTAGTCGGGTAAACGAATTTCTCATATTCGAGTTGATAAGATTAACCCATTAAAATTGCCATGAGAGTATTCAAATCAATATATTTGTTATCTTGTTACAGTGACTTCGTGGCTAACGTTCTGAACTTTTGAGCCTGAAAATACAAGCAAGCTGTCGGTCACCCGCAAGTGGCGTTTGAAGTTTCAGCACAACCACTCTAAATGCTCGTTTCGGCAAAGATTCAGAAATACCCGGGTGTGCTGTAATGTAGGTCTAATCCATAAAACGTAATTAGGTAGTTTACTACACCCAAAATGACTTTAAATATTCACCAATTTTTTAAATAACAAATGCTACAGTAAAATGTTAATAACGTTCAGCATAGTTTAGTTGATACAACTCTAAGCCCTACTGACATAAAATGTTCAATTTAGGTACCTATTTACACTAGTGACGCACTCGTGTCAAAAGTTTACGAGTTCAATGTCTGTATGGTTTTGCAAAGTCAGCGAAAGTTGCTCCTTGACTCTAATATTAGAATAGGGTAATATTGAAATCTATTAACTTAAACTGTATGCATAGGTCGTTTAGGTACCATAGTTTACGATGCTTACCTAATTAATTATTCACTAATTTTAATTATCCAATTATTTATAAGATTAATGTTAATAATAATAGTACAGTACAGACGAATACATTTAACACGTTTGCCATAAAAGATTTAAAGACTCTAGTAAATGCAATAGTTGTGAAATGTAATAAATAAATGACCACTGGCACATTGGTTACATCTCAATTTTATACAATACACGAATGACAAAAAGACGCCGCATTATTTGTTGAACTACCCAGAAGTATTCTCTACTTAGCCTGAATTTACGAGCTTTAAATTTGGTTTTCTACAATGCTGGACGCCTTTGAAACGCACAGCTTGAAAAAGCTAATGATACTTTAAATATATTTCAGCCCTTACTTCTAGTAGTTATATGCAATTCCATCATGAATTATCAACTTGTTTTTGCCTATAAAAAACAGCGCTTTAATGGAGAATCAGATGATGATTTGTGAGATGCAATTATGGATTTGAAGCATGTTAGTTGGAGTTATCTAGCGTTATTACATTTAGAATCAAAACTAACGTCTACAGTGCAGTGTGAGCAATAAGAAAGGAAATCAGTATTGGTTATCACTTAAACGGCCATAAAGTCAAACCCATTGCCTGTCATTATAAAACCGGCATCTGTAGCATGACAAGAAAATTGCAAAGCTTGCTGCTTGCTCTTTTAAATCAGGCCCGTGACAAGGGGCTACGTGCTCATTCAAAAGCAACTTAAAACTAAATTTCTTATCTTAAATACCATCTTTCATCTTAAGAGGATTTCAAAACAAGAAAAGCTACACAAATTGAAGTTCCAAATGTGAACGAAGAATTTATTACTGCTTGGGTTGAACTTTGAGTCATAAGGGTTGACCCACACGGCGTAATCTAAGGTTTCAAGTTACGTACAAACAAATAGGTATTCTTCAACTCAGAAGACTGCTTCTGAGACCCTTATGGTTTTTCGTTAAATACAAAAAATAGTTCCAAAGCTCAATAGGTAAGATATTTATTTAAACTTAACTGCCAATCAAACTGGAATTTCGTCGAGTTTAAGAACCTTGTCTTAATAGCTAAAAACTGTTCCTAGATCTGATGAAACATAAATTCGGGGTCAGATTTTTTCAAGCTAAAATTAGCATTAACGCGCTCGAGTAGCACAAAATCAAAACCAAAATCCAGGATTAATTAACTTCCTAACCCGACGGTACACAATAATTAAGGAGTTGTACAAGCGTATTATTCATGAAGCCACTGGATATATTTTACTCGGGACGGCCCTGTGGCCTGCACCATTTTGCCGACCACGCCGCGATAATGCAATGCCTCTATTGTCCGATGCTTCCTTGCCGGGTTTTAGAGTATTGGATTGGCGTGGACACAAATGGATTCTAATGTCCTTGTCTACGCATTGTCAATCTGGCTGTATAATTGAATTCGTGTACTTCTTTTGAGGTACGAACAGTCGCAACCAAGCTCCCTTTCCTCCGACTTCCTGATATTTTATTTCCGAATTGGAATCTAATCCTAACAGTTGAAGATACCAAGTGTCTAATTTGCATGACACCATGCATCCGATAGGTACACTCCTTATGGTTCACCTTGCGTCAATGGCACTCATCGTCCATTATCGGATGCGGCTTGCGGACACCCAAGCCAAGAAATCTGTCTCTGACCCTTCCATCATCGCAAACAATCAAGAAATCGAAGTTAACTATCCACATAGTAACATGGATCGAAGTGAATTTAGTAACCCGTTCGATGTTTCTACTGCAAATTTGCGTTGGAAAAAACAGTAAGCCCATTTTAATTTTTGAAAAATATATTTTGAAAATATAATTCATTGAGTAATTTTTGTAACGGACGGGGCGCGTGTATCAAAAGGTTAGATAAAATCGAAATGCACGATTGGCAATGACACCACGATGATTGCATTGAGTTGTAGCTGTAGTTCTGGGAAGTAGTAGAGATCACTTTTACTAATTCCTTACCACGCAAATCTAATATTTAATAGCAGTGGTTTCAATTAATTTTTTTAGATGCTCCACGGATGACCGATTCGGAAGTTTTGCCAGCAATAACCTAAACAAAAACGAAACCGACGCAGCTAAAAATGAAACCGAAGAAGAGAGACGGAAACGAGTTGAAGCCGAACAAATAAAGGAAATACACACTTTTATCGCCGCCATGATACTTCTCACTTCCTTGGTCGTCACTTTATCAGGGCAAGTTCTTTTGGAAGTTATGGAATACGATCTTTTGTAGTGAGTGCGAAGATGAAAGTTAAACTTAAATATCGATTTTGGTAGCCACATTATGAGAATTAATGGCGAAAAGGCAGATGCTTGTATGTATGAGCGTACCACAGCGGCAAGCGGCTATTCCAACGCATTTTAAATGTTTATAATTGTATTAAGAGTGCTATCGGATGAGCAGGGCTTTCAACAAAATCTAATCACTGGGAAATTCTTTTACTTTGAAATTAAACTTAAATCAACAGATGAATTGTGAATCAAGGCCCTTTTAAGCCGTTTACAATATTACCATTTGTGTAACGCTGGGCTAGATTTAAATAATAACCTCTGACGAACCAAGCCCAATCAAATTAGCTTCTATAATAATGAAATGTACCAAGAAACAGTCGCGTTGATCTTAGTCTAAATTGAAAGTACATAAATATTTAACACGTCTATATTATATTCTTATAGGAATCTTTTTACTTACGTCTGGAATTGACTGGATTGGATTTACAAGCTTGAAACAACCATCGACAAATGCAATGCTTTATTAGAAGAACAGCCAGTTATCGGGCTAATTTCAAATGACTTAGGTTAAGTTACATGTTGATTATTCAATTCAAAAAATATTTACTAAACTTCTCAACTGGTTCTGGCTTACTCATTTCAATGTCTATAGAAAATGTCAAGATATGTATAATAAATGTCTAAAAGATAATAAAAATAATGCTGATTCGGGCGTTATAAGCAATCTGAGTCAGGTTTTATTTTCAGCGTTGTATTTTCCAAAGCTGATAGTTTCAAGCCCTAATATCCGTTCATATTTCATGCTTTAAAAAAACGGGTTTGAGGAAAAGCATATCTTAACTGCGCAGATCATTTGCAATTAGCGTCTAAATAATTTATTTTAGATTATTCTGAAAAGTTAAGACTTGCGTAGGAAATAATTTAAACAAAACTAGGCATTAGGGAAAACCCAACTGGGCAAAACTTCAAGAATAAAGCTTAATTAAAACGGTAGCCAACACTGATTTCTGATTATTTAATTTCTGCATTTTTTTTCCTATAATATACGGGCAGTGTATACTGAATTTGTTTTGTTGCATACTTAGCATCTTGCATGCGATAAACATAAATTTTCAGTAGCATCGATCGTGATCAGTATTTTTCCATAGCTAAGAAACTACCCTGTAAAGGAAACGCTAAAGGGTGTCAGTATTACGAATTGCGAATGAGGAAGTTGAATGTTTTTAATTGCAGACTCGTTAATCTAAACAATGTGCCTAATAAAATAGAATTCAAAGAAGTTATAATTAACAGTCAACACGGGCACGGGACTAGGTAAAAATATAAAGTTATATGTTCAAGCAAATCTAAATAATATGAATTGTAAAATATATGTCGAAGTGTTTACTCCAGGAACATTGGTTATCCATGGTAAAATAGTTTTTTACGGAAGCCATGAAATCCTTATGCAACTCGAACGTTTTTGAATCTGTCCGTCTTATAAGAATTTTGAAGCTTTTTGAAGCAATGTTGAGGTTTTTTATGTTAACTAGTGAAACGCTGTTAATTTAGACTTGGCAATATGGATAAATATTTGTAAAAATAAATGGAACAGCAAAGCAATAGGGGCTTGAAGTGGAGGGAATTCTGAGCAATATCTTAATTGTATAGTTGTTTTTACTGCAAATAATTGTATTACGACTTCATGATTATTAATTACCTTGCGAATCTAGCAATAGCTTTAACATATACCGATCCATGCTGTGCGACCCGTACCGATGTGACGTCGGATATCACACCACGGCAAGGGCATTGTCCCAATACCTATCCGCATAATTGTCTCCTTTTCGCGTCTAACAGAATAATAGGCTGTCTCGTATGATTTCTCCGAAGTCAATATACAGAAACCTAATGAAATACTAGGCCTCAGCATCAAATTCGCATCATCCTATATTCCGTTCAGTGAAGCTTAAATAACCTGAGCTGACTACATTGAATTACTTTGATTTCGTTGGAAATACAGAAAAGCGTCTGTATTTATTACCAAGATGAAGAGTTTCACGATGTGGTTCATCCTTACAATTGCATTTTACACGGCTTCTGGTGGTGGTACGACCATTTACCCCAATCACGCCGTTGCTACTACTCCATCTTCTGAGTTGAATTGCGAGACTTCGGACGATTACTTTGACAAGTCTGCTGAAATAACACAGTAAGTCGTTGTAAAATCATATTTGACGCTTCATTTGGAATATAATTCAAACGAGTATTCGAACGGCGCAAACAGGCGGCACCAGAAATGGGTAAATTGGTCTCAAATTTCAAATTAACGCATGCAGAATCGGTTTTGTCGAAGCGTTTTTAGGCCCAAACAACTAAATGCTACAACTTGCTCGTATGCAGTTGTTGAATTCCAACTCCTAATTAAATACACGCAATGACTTCAAATTACGATTTGATATGCACAGATTCCCGATGGAGAACAATGACTATGACGTTCGTGGCGACCAGGAGGAACCGGAAAACGAGAAGCCAATTTTTGACGAAAACCGACGCATCTTTTGGGCCGTTTTACTTCTATGCGTTGTTTGCTTCTTAGGGGTTGCTATCTGGCTTACCATAATTTGTTCATTGTTGCCAGAGAAGGTAATCTACGACGAAGAAGCTCAAGAACGACGAATTAATCGTGTGGATAAATGAGCCTGGCTCATTGAAAACTCCATTTCCACGTAAGTACAATATCTATTTAGTAGTTTACTACCTATGGTGTATAGGTAAAGTATTCATGGATTCAAATATCCCATTATTGGACCAATTTCTCAAAAGTTAATATTAAAAAAAACCGTATTTTTACTGTGCTAAGCATATATATTGGTAAATAAAATACCCACTTTATTGATTTGAAAGATGTCAGATGACTAATCCGCGTTCCTTTTAACCTCGCTTCAATTTATTTACCATTCTAATTTTCTCCGAATTTCAGATTTTTTGAAGACGAGGTCCCATAAAACCATGATTTGAGCTCCTGGTACACAGTGGATCAACACAAATCTTTAGTTTTAATCACTTCATTAGTGTGAAATTTATATAAATTTATAAGATGTTTTGGAATTTTTAGAAATCTAGGTGCAATTACGATTATAAAAACAATACCTAAATCACATAGCTAAAATCCTTGTAACTTCTTTTAATTGATACGCTCTATATCTGTAAACGAAACAGTCTACAGGTTAGGTATTACCACACCGTCAAATTACAGGTTTTGAGATTTAAAAATGAAATAAATAAAGAATTTAAACATGAACTGAGGTGTATGATGTCCGGTCATCCTCGACCAATTCATTCAAAATAGTACTCCGTTCAACATTCAACCTTGTCTTAACCAGTTTCTTTAATTCAAATACATTTAATAAACATTATTATTGAACTTAACTCGTAGCACTCAGCATGCGGCATTTGTGTTTATTTTAAAAAATATATATGTTACGGTTTGTTTGCACTAAAGGTATACGTGTATTTATTCCAGAATATTTGTATTCAAGCCGGAATGTTTGTATTCATCCCGGTCCATTTGTATTCATTTCGGTCTGTTTATATTCATTCCGGAATATTTGTATTTTGTAATTTTGAAAACCGGAAAAATACGACTCTCATCTTAACTCTCAAGTGCTGAAAGCAGAGATTTCCAAAGCAAATGCATCCGAGTGATTAGGGCCATCAGATTAGAATAACCTACCTTACCTGTGTGATTCGAAAACACAAGTTCACAGTTCACGGATATGTATAGGCATAGTAGTTTCTATGTCCAAGTATTCTTATCCGCTGCTTACAAGTTAGGAACAAGTA
>VNWX01000967.1:0-17291 GCA_009869905.1 Ceratophysella communis
CAGACATAATTCTGAACCCTGACATTTAGACAGGGTCTTCGACCCTGTTTTTTGACAGGGTCGCGGTAGTGGGCGGTATTCCTCCCGTGCATGCCTGGTATTAACATAATCCTCGAGCTGCGTTTACACTGAATGTTGTCCTTGTAAGTCCTTTTGTAAAATTCAAGGCGTGAATTCAAGTGAAAGTAAACACTGCATTGTTTGGCGAAAAGTCCAAGAAAATAGACCAAGGACAACACAACAGTATTTCGCATAAACATAAATAAAGTTCGGACAAACAGGAAACCCGGCCAAACACAAACACCATAAAACGAAGTGCCCAGGCGGCAGTGGACTTTCACTCAGTGTCAATTACCGGAGCGACCAGTCAAATAAGAGATAAGCCCCGGCCCTTAAAAATCCTGCCCGGCTTAAATACATATTTATTTTGTGCTTAGAACTAACGAACTGGAATTGGAAACAATTTTGGCATCGTCCTCGAATAAATGTAAATTTGGAAGCTCTGGTAACAAGGGTTCCCGATTCGCACCCAAATTCAGCTTAGATAACAAAAGTAACCTTGGATTCGTGAGGCCCTTAGCTAAGCAGATTTTTAGAGGGCCTAAGTAAAAGTCTATATTTTCTTGGCTCGAGTCCATTATTGGACGAGGACGTGGTGAAATTCAATGGCTTTAAGCGCACCGAGATGGGCCCACAGACGAAGCCCAGGGAATGCACTTCTCACGTCAAACCCCACCGCCCTGCTTTCACCAGCTTTCTCCAGTGAAATAGTCAAATGCCGGGCGACTGAACAACGCGATGCCGCAGAAGTGAAATGGAGCCGAATCTAGAACTCAGAATCTGGAATTTATGAGGCTCTAAAACCAAGTGTAAGCCTCGTGCCTAGTGGCGGGGGGAGATTATTATTGCACACTCTGCTATGCCATCAAATTCGGGCTAAATAAAGACTTGTGAAATGTCAAATGTCGCGAAAAATATTGGCAGCTTTAGTTTGATATCACGTTAGACGAGGAATTCGGGGAATGTGGTTACTAATAGGCATTTTCATATATAATAGGCAAACCTTATACAACGAGACCCTTAAAATTACAGCCACAAATTCGAAAGACATTTTACGCCTATTCTGTAGACGAGCTTCGAATTCTGCTGCGCCAGAACCTTACACAAGAGAAAGCCGCGGATCGACAAAGCCAGGGCCCAAGATTCAATTATCAAGCCCATGCCCTGCCGTGATGGCTTTGGTCGGATGCTTCTTGACTTGACATGTCGAGCACTTGACGTCTCGGTGAATAAATTATCCTCAAGTCAAATTCACTCCTTTTCACTTTCAGCCTATAAAAAAAGGGGACGTCAGTTTCATTCAATCTGGAAACCCCCTCTTCAAAAGTCAAGGTCACATCTTCTACAAAAAATTCCGACCGCAAAGTAAAATCAGTATTAACGTCCGAGCAAAAAATACTCCCAGAACTTCGATGGCCGTGGGCAGTGGATTGAGTCGACCTTCGACCCTCCGTCCATCATTTGTGGTTTAGATAGTTTACTGTGCAGGAAGTATGGCTGGCAAGCACATTAATCAAAGCGAATGGGGCGGGGAGATGCCCTCGGGGGCGGAATCCGAGTTTCCGCAGAATTTCAGATCTTTCTCAAGGCCTTGCTCGTACTTCTAATGGAGACTTCAAAGGATTCATTTACAACTGCAGGGTTGAGGATAGCAAAAAAGGCACGCCAAGGTTTTATTTACATTATTTTCCAGGGAAATCGAGGACTTGGATTCGCTAAAAGTTTGAAAACATGCAAGCTTTCTGGAACCCTGTTCCGAATTCCGTAGTGAAATGGAAACTAGCAGGTATAATGGACTCGTGAAAAGTACTAGAAAATAGTAAACAGACAAGCTGCATGATTCTAGCTAGTTCACTAGTTGTTAGAAGACACGAGGTCCTTGGGTATTCTCTTTCATCTCATCTCAACACCCAAAAACGCCCGTGGCACACGAACTCTAGTTTCTACGTCCTCTCTCTCCTTCAGTTACATTTTCTGAAAACTTGTGGCAAAACTACGAAAATAAGGACCCTCCTTAGTTACAAGTTCCAGTCTGAATTCAGCCCACATTAATTAAACATTCCAGAGCAACATCAACAACTCCACTTCAATCAATGGACGAACCCAAGAGCATTCTAAACTTTGAAATAGATGAGCGTCAACGTCAGTCGTCCGCCCTTGTTCTGGATCTCGCGCTATTTACAGGTTACTTAGGAATTCGGAACGACCCTGATTTGACAACGACGGGACTTAAGCACAATGTGACCACCATGTCCATGAAGAACTGTCCTGCCCTTCTTGAGGGCTTTAAACAAATCAAACGCAAGGTTCAACGCGACGATGCAAAAGGTCACCTTGTAGATGAATAACGACGGGAATGACCTCAGGAAACCTTCCTATTGACATTCAGGAGCAAATCTGTACTTAGCTTTGATCCTCTTCTACCCGGGTAGGCCGCTTCCTTGAACCCCATTTCATGTTCGTTTGTACATTTTTCATTCACTAGGTTTTAATCTAAATATGCATAGTTCATGGCACATTTCTCTGGAACAATCAAATGAATCATATCACGGACATGAGCAGGCTGGCCTTTATGAGCTTTATGGGTCCTGATCACGAATTTCTATAACCAAATTATATCGAAACTTTCTTCCTGGAATCGGAATTCGAAATTCTTGGACTTTCTCTGGTGGCTTTCTCTTTTTTGTTTTATCTTTATCAGCCTCAAGAATTTGTATGGTGTATGGTAGCGGTAAGGTAGCAAAGCTGGACTACGTCGTAAAGCCTGTGTTATCGCAATCAAGCTCCCAAAAATAAGGTCTTTCTCCAAAATCAATACCGTAACTAGGTTCTTAGAAGCCGGGAACAGGGCCCGCATGAACCGATAATGCTTGTTTCTAACCAGGCTTGCTCTTCTCAGGCTAGACAATAGACGATAATGTTAGAGCATTTTAAATTGATCTTCAAAAATCGAAAGCTAAGAAGCCTGAAACGTGAACTGAGTCTTGAATGGACTTTAGGCAACAAAGGCCTGCACCTGAGCCTCATCGCAAGCTTCATTCTTTTGGTAATATTTTAGAGATTAATGGTAGAGTTGTAAATATGTCAGTGAAGGCCTTGAGAAGAGGTCGTAAGAAGTGCACTTGGTCTTGGGCTGCCATCTCCGATAAGCTCTGCACTCAGCTAACTACTGGACGGATTTATGACAAAACATCAAATGTGCTCATTTCACGCCACTTGGACGCCGCCGACAGCCGACTTATGTCTTGAACGAAAAGCAAAGACGGTAGAGGTCCTTAGCTAGCTAAGCACCAAGGCTTGCTAAGCACTTTATCGTGCTGTATTCTAGTTGATAAATGGTTGAAGTAAGTATTTGACATTTTTTTAAAATTCGTAACAGTAATGCTGCGATACGAAATGGCTCAGAAACTTCACTCTGCCGTCTGACGTTCCCAACTTTCCCAAAGAACTGAATACCTTCGTTATTTCGTCCATTCCGTCAACACAATTCCAGCAATTTTGTGGATATAAATAATAACCAAACATTTGTTTATATCTCACATCACTGCCTAGCCTAGCATATAAATTATGCATGTATCAATAAAATGAGCCCACAATTTGTCTTTTCTGTGACTGGAGAAGCCAACCTGAAACGCCAGCTCGTGAATGGAGAAAATGAGGTCAAATCGATAGAACGCCCAGTTCAGCTTGGCGAGTTTGGCACCCCGGTGTTCTGTCCTGTTGCTGTCCACAATCCACAGCTTACTTCAAAAGCTTGTCTGTGATATATTCTCCTATCCCGTCTCCTTTACTGCCTACACTTCATTTTCTATTTTAGCCAGTTCTGGCGGTTCAGTGCGTTTCATGTCAGGCAATTTGGTTGTCTAATGAATTATTACAAATGTTGTCACGTCAGTCAGTCAGCGGCACGAGGAAATGCTCGTGGTGACGAGTGAAACTGTCAGATGAGAGGCTGACATTTGCTTTAGCTAAGGCGTGGGCAGGGTAAGCAAGTATTGACATCCGCCATTACCAGTGAAAGTCCGCCCAGCAACACAAACGAGGGCATTCGAGGTGATTGGCTCAATTTTTAGTACAGATATTTCGTGTGAGTGGCAAATTAGCCGAGTTGCATGCCTTGAGCATATACAAATATAAAATGACATGGAAGTAAACTGAAGTCTAGAACGTAGGGCACTGACTAGAAGTTAGTTGAGTAAAGTCCTGTTTGTCCAAGGAAAGGAGTTCCCGGAAATTCCATTTTGGAAGTTACTCGGCGAGTCCTCTGCGTGCCATAACATTTTGATACTCCCAAGCTCTCACATGCAATTGCAGGATTAAAAATGCATGGCACTACTGGCACAGAAAATCGATTTGTTTCTTAGCTTCTCTGCCGTTCGTCCCCTTTCGTCTCGTCTGCCGGAAGCCAGACTTGAAACGAAACGACTTCAGGGGGAAATATTAAATGCTAAATTCAAGGAAATGTGACTTCTTTAAAAATTAAATACTAAAAGTCTGTGTCCCATTTTGTTACAGCGGAAGTAATCTTGAGGATGAGATTTACACTTCCAGGAATTGTCATAAGCACCAGAGTAACGTTCGTCTGGAGTACAATACATGCTAACAGTGCAGAACAAAGACGGTGTTACATCAACAACCCGATTATTACGCGCCCGGAATCAAATCAGAAAAAAATTGCATGTTCATAAACGGGGGCGCAAAGCCGGAAATTGAGCCAAGAACTTTTGATCTTTTACATTGAAACTGGAGACGTCAACGTTGCGTAATCTACATTTAGACTTCAAATCTCGATAACCAAATTGTTACTTACTTCATCTGTTTGACTATAGTACTCTTCCCTGATTCACCAGCACCTGGAAATACAAAAAATATATAACATTAGAGATTCGTATATTCAATTACTTCAAAAACACGCGGAGCGCATTTAACTTATACGCCCTAAAGCAAACCCAACGGTGCCATAACCTTGACGTTTGACCGCCATTGTACATTTTTCATGAATAGCTAAATTTGTTTCAGTTTTATCCAGTAAATATTCACATTTCACATTGAAAATTTGAATGTTAAATGTCAAATAGATTCAAATACATGACGCAATTGACAGACGACGGGCATCCCGTAGAGATAAACATAAACAGCGAGATACGACAGGAGATAGGAAATATTTTGACAGTCGACGATGAAGACGAGTTAAAAAGCCGCATACAAATTACAATGTCGAGAGCTCACGTTCCGTCAAACATGCCCTGATTTCTAATTTTACATTTACATTTGTCTCTGTATTGTTTATCCAAGTCTCTATTTGTCTGTCGAAACTGAACTGCAGCAGGAGAAGCAAGTTGAGTCAATGTGACGTAAGAGTACCAGCAAACCCACCTCAGTATTTTCATATTCGATTTGAGAGCTGGTAAATCTGTGACGGGCCTTTTGGCTCTCACTTGAATCGGTGGGTTGTCAGTTGTCAGGTAAAATATTTAAACACTACAATACACCCTGTACTACACTCGTGCTTTTCTTTTGCATCTGCAAATTCGTCCAAGCGTCAAGCATGTGAAAAATTCAAATTGATCATAATATTTATGCACGAGATACGAGCAAATTGCGGGTCTCATCTTTTGAAACATTATACATAAGTACTACTGAGAAGACGGGTACGGCATTCACAATTCACAAGTACATTGAGTAATAGCTTTGTTTTAATCGGGATGTATGGCGTTCATTTCCTCTTTAAGTGAAGCACAACAAATCATAATAACAACAGTTCGCAAATAGTTATTTACAAGATGCAAAGCAGCTATCACGCAATTCTTCAACTTCAACATCAGCATATTAGAACAGCACATCAGCATTAAAAACATAAATAGAATGACCCAGGCCAGGACACTCGACAATCCAAAATCCAACTCGCATTTAAGCTTTAACTTTTAAATTAAAATGCGTAATACTTTGGGCATCCCGTCCCCGGCTAATAAGTACTTATATGGTCTAAATAATGTTGATTTGATGCGCTAATGAATGACTATGATGGGTATGCGGTATATGAGCTGTAGCTGTATGAGGGTCTAATGTACAGGGTGGCTCGTTTTAACAAATCATAATATACATACATATAAGCTTTGCATTCGCAAATAGGTTTATTCTATGCTCTAAATTATATTTTGACAGACAGTTCCAGTGTCACGAGAGATACACCTCAAATTCCGCCATTCACGGATCTCCATAGACCCAAATTGTTATCATCCATTTAAAATCCAGCGCACGAGGTTTATTTTTAGCCCGTGGCTATGGTAAACTCGAGGTATTGATTTGTCAACAAGCTTAGAGCCATGATGAATTGCTGTGTGTCGGAAGAGAACAAAAGACGACACCAACTCCACTCCAGTCCAGTGTTTAGCAATCCAGGCAACCAACAAACGACGATCTAATCTCCTGGAATGAGTTGACTGGCAAAACTTATCGGGTAGAATTAGAACAAGCGACAGACCTGGCCTCACCAGGCACTTCACAAAGCCCTTTCTCATGCTCAAGCATAGAATCAAAAAGAAGCCAACGATAAACAAAGCAATGTTCGATCATGCATACGCCAAAAACTTTATCTAAGGCATTTAAACGACTAACGAGGAGCCTCACAATGTTCAATTTAAACAAAACGAGTTTCACTCGGCTTCATTTTCATTCACGGACATTTCAGTAGCACAGCGAAGCTACCATGTAATCCCCAATTATGGACAGCCAAAAGAACGCTATGCATCGCTATTCGCCGTAATATGTTTTAGCAAGATGCCTCCAACATGAATCATGGCTTGAGTCGCCATGTGCTACGTCAATAGAAATATGCTTGCCGGTTTAAGCTAAGCTCGTCTCACTTAATCAGTTTAAACCGGTGTTTACTGTAAACACTGGCAAGTGGCACAACGCCAAATACAATAAACCGCCCTCGTAATTTGTAGGTTCATACCAAATTCGTACATTAATGAGCCTACCTGGTTTTTTAAAGTAGGTATAAATTCTTAAGATTCTGGAACGGCAACCGAGTTACACCTTAGCTCCAGATCAACACTAAAGCTTAATTGCAAATCATTCTGCATAGAAATATACTACGAATCCCATTCTCAAGGAAATTAAAGCTAGATAAATACATCGTGTAGTAAGCTGTATTATATCAGCTCTGAGGTAATAACACTACCGTCATAAATCAGGGTCAAAGGTCAAAGCCATTTCCAGTCTCATATTGGTCCAAGGGTTTTCTTGTAGAGCCGTAGGACTACACGTCCCGCAATTGACGCCTGTCCTAAATCACAGAGTACACACAGACTCAGGCAAGTCAGGTAGAACTAGACTAGACAGCTCAGGTAAAATTGAGACTAGAGACACTAATCTATCTTCTCAGATCTCTCTGTTTGCTCGCAAACAAGCATTCGTTCAAATCTCCAGGGCCCTTTCCTCAGCTCCAGAACATCTCTACATTTCAAGGATTCCGACAGATATACGGGTATTCGAATAAAAGGTACCAGAAACGAAAGCAGAACAATAGCAGCGCGTCACTCAATTGTCAGAGCTGAAGTTAATCATGCACCACCCTGTAATCCTAACAACGGTAAAGTGGAAGTGTGACGTCAAGCCAGGCGTGTCCAGGGAAGCACAATAAATTTGCTAATCGAGATCAGTATCAATGACCAGTACCGTTCTGGAGCAGGCTCAAATTGCAAAGGCCACATGACATGACAGAGAAAGTCAAGCGAGTCAAAGACACGAAGTCCAGCGAAAGTCCACTTTCTCCGATCAATAACGCTCTTTCTCCTACACCATACAGAACGCAAAAAGCCTTAACAGTCTATTAAGCCGCCGACTATCTCTCGCCTTGTCTCTCATCTCACATCATTAAAACTGATGCCCTTGGCTCGTGTTCGTGTCTATCACTTTGAATTCTAGTGATGTACAAATAAGGATGCAGCTATCTCAAGCAGAAACAAGCGTAGTACTACAATAGAGGAAACAAGAGGAGAAAAGTTTGAAGTGTAGTAATAAGGCGTGGCTCGTTCAGTTCAGTGAAAGTCTCTATGAATACGAGATATTTCTGGAGAGGAGCGAGGAATGAGATATAAAAAGTTTTTAAATTAAATTCAACGGGCACTAATCACTCCGTAGCACGCGTCATGGGACGAGGAGCTCGAGCTCAGGGTTTTAGGAGGCGGCGGAGGCAGGTGTGGGCGTAGCCGGGCATGCAACACATTAAACAAACAACGGCCGGCATATGTAACTATAGTAGGTTAGGTTAGCCGGATTTTCACGAAAATATAAACTCTGACCTAAATCCTATTTTCTAGATTTTTACAGCACACGTAGGAACCTGCGTGAGTGCCCACTGTACGAAAAAATAGCCCGACCAGCACGTGGATAAGGACGCATACGCTCAACATCCAATATGGCCTAATGAGATTCTGATTCTCTTCACAATGCAAATATTTGGTTTGCTAAAAATATCATTTGGAACCTGAAGCACTGGCGCTTTAAGTGATTTATCTAAAACAGCAGGAGCAGGATAAGAGTCAGTCAGTAGTCAGAGCGAAAACAAGGGTATCCAAATAAGTAGAGAGTTACCATTAGAATTAGACAATCCATTTAACATTTGATTCTTATCTAATCTCATTCAACTCAAAGTCAACCTGTCATAGAGCTTTTAGCAGCATTTACATCTGCTTCTGAATTCGCAAATACGGTAACAAATCGATAAGTAGCGATAATGGAACGAAGAGTTCGATTGATGTGGATCCATTACAGGCCTAAAGACCTTGAAAAAATAATGGCAAAATACAATACGGAGACTCAGGTGTGTTAACTTCCTTGGCGTGTGTCCTTTGTTAAGAGCTCGTGGCTGTGGCGGTGGCGTGTGTTCCAAGAAAATTAACTCGAATTCTCTAATACGAATCTAATGAAAATTATATGAGCTAGTGACTTAGAGTTGGTTGCCTCTGGCAATGGCGACAGGTTGCCTTATTGTCGTTTCTCTGGTTAATTTCCTGATTTCCAAGAAAAAGCAAAGTTTAACGTTGACCAATGTTTTGTAGGCAAGAAAGCTAAATCACTTTTTAGATGTATTGAAATTTCTCGGTTCGTTATTAGGCCTTTGAATCTAATTCTGATAACTTTCTGCAGTTCCAACTATGATGAAAATTATAGGCTAAGTACGCATAACATGCACCGATAGAAATATCATATTATAGCTTATGGCGAATAGCGAAATAAAACACGAAAAACAGCGCGCAGTAATGATATGCGTAATTTACTGTGACTTTGAAAACCTGGAGCTAAGTTACGGGTAGCCTTGAGCTTAAACACGGCTTTCATTTCAATTTTTCGATTTAAATCCGTCGGATGTCGGATATATTTTTAGTTTAATGTACAAGGTGGTGCAAATACGCTTATTCCAGCGACTACCCTAAGCCTTTCAGAATCAAAGTGCCTTACAACACCACTTGGAATTTGGTTGAAGTACTGGCGAAGTTGTTCCTGAACCACTTTGTACAATGAAAATTGTAACTACCCGGCCTAGCTTAAGGACAAGGCAAACAAATTGGCTAGAGTCAGGACACATGAAGGCTTGAGTAAACTTGTATGCTTGTTTGATACATGAACTCAAAGTGGAACATGTGTTCGTCGGCCCAGCGGGCGAGGAAAATGACTATTTACTAGTCTAATCCTACTTTCCATTCCCATCATTGATCAATCCTTAGTTCTCTAGTCGACTCATGAAGCCCTTTCTTGTCTCTTGTATCGACCTCATTCGAATTCAACACAATATCTGATGTCGTCTCCTGTGTCACTCCATGCAAACACCAATACAAACAGGCTTCTGTTCATCAAGTCTGTCAGCCCAAGCCAATCAATACAGCAGCAAACTAGCAACGCCTTTATGATTGACTTGGAGCTGGAGCCTTACAAAGTCTTGTGCTGCCTTAATGTAATTTGTTTTGTAGGATATAAAAGTACTCGTTCGAATATACACGAGGCACGAGGCTATAAAGCATTTTTGCTCCGGGTAATCAATGAGGAGAACGGAGAACAGAATGAACTCAAGTCCATAGCACGAGAGCCCAACTGAAGATTAGGATTTGTTGTCATTTACGGTCGAGCAAGTTTATGAAGCTGTCAGGTCGATCCGATTCGGAAGTAAAACAAAACACCTGGACTCATTCTCACTCATTCATAGACATGAATTTTTGTCCAATGATATTAATATTTCCTTGTGCATGCGGGTACAGGGTTGTTCAAAATTTATTCAGGCAACGTGAACCGGAGCTAGCAAGTCTAAGCTATACGATTCCGGGACTAGCGTTAATTTCCTAATTCTAGTCGATTGTCGCACAGAATATGTCAAACGTCATTGCATTGTGATTATTACAGGGTGAGCCTAGTCCAAATGAATGACGAAGATATCAATTGACCTTTCCCTACCTACGACCTTAAGCATAGTCCATTCCAACGGCATTTATCAATGAGTGTGACGCGTGACGGAATAACGGTGAATCAGACATACCAGAAGCCAGAAATTGATAATGAAATAACGAGTTATCCGACACAAGCCAACTCGTGGTGATCCTGATAAGGTTAATGTATAACAGTTCAATGCCAACGCCAAAAACCCAAAGTCAAAAGCCAACACATAATTAGGCAATTAGGAAGTTCCCAGGAAACCTGAGGTGTGAGCATGAATTACGTGAATAATTCCATATCTGATAAGTGTTCTCTGTCTCTGCATCATTAGTCGTCATGTTGAAATTGAAACGAAGGAGTTAAATAATGCTCTCAATAATGCGTTACGGTTACACTACAATATTCTATTCCGTGTTCTTCACTATACAGTTATTATGGTAGGTGGAAACTGACGCCTTCCATATCAGATTCTAAGATACACGGCGAAGATCATTATGAAAACGACACCATGCCACCATATCAAGTAAAAGGCATTATAAATTACGAAATTACTGTACAACAGTAGTCAGTGCTAAAGATAAGATTACGGCATAACAGACGCTAATTGACACCTGATAGGATATTCCATATTGTAATGTTAAACCAATCTTAATCGTATTTTAAAACAGAACTAAAGATGCGTAAGTCAACGAATCAACATGCAAATTCAAGCCCACAGAATCAGATTATCAAACGGGTTCACTTGTGATTGCGATATCTTCTCAGCATCATGCATGACTATAATCTGTTCCTAGTTCTAGGTATGTAAAAAATTAGTATAAATTCGAATCAGATATCAGATCGTTTATCCTCTACATCTGTGATCTGTCGGCAGAGCCTCAGCCTCAATAGTCAAGTTGTCACTTGGATTTGAGCCTTGAGCCGCCTTGAACTCCATAGCCATGCCCATAACTCACAAGTAAATAGACAGCTCATCACAGCCGTTCCATTTCACATTTACATGTTCTGCGGCTTAAAAGACTTAATTCGAGTCAATTTCATAAGAAAACCTTGAGAAGAGGGCTCGAGTTACATTTGGAAGGATTACAAGAACTGGAACGACCAGCAGAGTCATAAACCCTAATAGTCAACAACATGTGTGTGTACTACTGTACGTACAAGTACAGCAATTATGTCATGTCAGTCAACTCAAAAGCTCAATTAAACTCGCCTGACGCCTGAGCCAAAACGTCTTAATAGTACCTATTTCCTACTTCAATTCAGCATTCAGTTTTAAGGCCGACATGATACGAACGAGGATAAGTAGCTCAAATATTATTGTAATGCAAGCGACATAGTAACAGGCAGTATTAGTGGTCAGTTCACCGGAAATACGGACAGAAATATAAGACTAATGAAGTCATGCTCATTTATAACTTTGCTGTGACTTATTTTCATGTTCGAGTAAAACGATGCAGTGCTAATAAATGGGTTATCTATTAGATAATTTTATAACTTGATAGAGAAACATAGCCGGCTTTAAATGCCCAAACGATTCCGCATGCCGTTTTCAAGCTGCTGTTTTCTCTTACCATTTAAACTCCAGATATTACATTATTGATATTTTGCGCATTACAAAAATGCCCACTATGAACCGCACTGAAATAATGAGCAAAATATCTCAACACAAATATTTTTCTCACTGCAGAATTGCAAGTTTAGACTATTCTGAGCGATTACGGTTAGCCAAACAGAATCTCCTCACAAATACCCTCGATGTCACATGACATTCGTCGGTAAAACCATGAAAACAGTAATTTGCAATTCATAAAGCAAACCTGAAACTGGTTTACGTCGGTTAAATGCCGGGTACCGGGCTCTTCATTTGCTAAGACTTTGCTTTTAAAAAATACCAAGCCTCAGAAATTTCTTAAGAAAAAAATGTTAATGCTATGCGCCTGAACTTAAGCAAATAAACAAGGCCTCAATTTTTTGGGTGTCATGCTCATGCCGAAATGCGTAGCTATTTAAAACTGTAGAGAACTGATCTGAACTGCATTCCTTATCCATGTATTCCAAGCTTTGATTTTATTTGTATATTTAAGAAGACGCTGAGGGAAATCTGGACTCTGCTGGTTTAACATAGCCTGGCATTGCGTTTCGAAATTTGTATTTACAGGAGATGACGAATAACGAAAGAAATAGAACCAAAATATCACAGGATACGGAAAACGTGGAATGAACTGATTCATACACATCATCGGCATTGATATCCTGATTTGGTTCACAAGCAAGACAGACAAGACACGTAATTGTAATACAAGCACAAGAGAAGCTTGGTTAAATTTAACACAGAAACACGGATTCTAAATTCTCAATTTATTCATGATCAGGATTAACGCGTACTCCACGAGCTGTTATATTTTATGTTTGACTTGACGGATTTCCGGCGTTCATTGTGAGCTGTGACAAGACAAGATGCGGCCTTATCGGAATGCCCTTGAACTGACTCCGTGCGAATAATATTTGCAAAGGTCTTGCTTACAATTTACTTACATTGAACATTTTGCTTTTTACACTATTTAAAGTACAACGTACAGGACCTTTTAAAACGCTTTATATAAAAAACGCGAAGTGATTCATTCAATTTTGAATTCGCCTTCGATGTAACCGATTATAAATGGACTGGTTGGACTGGCCCGTGTGCTTCTTAGCAAGCGCTTTCCAACGAGCAAATCGATTCTTAATAAAAACCAATAGTTACGCAAGTTAGGCAAAAAAAACAAGTTTATTTATAACTTCATGCTAAATCCGATTTCTGATCCTTCCCCAAAACCAGTCCATCATCTGGTCAATGCTATTATATGCTATTGACCATTGACCATATTGAAAACTATTATGCTGAGCGACCCTGTATATTTCACCGAGCATTTTTTTTATTCGTGTTCGAAAATTCGAACAGTTTGCCGAAGAAATACTGAATTAATTATGCAAAATAGTGTCGCTTACCAAGAAGTAATAGCTTGATGTCCTTGGCGGCCTGAATTCCATCTTCCTTCAAGTTCTTTTCAATGAGCTTAGAACGAGCCAGGGCTGCCCGCTCCTCCGCCGACATGGCACACCCCATCTTCAACTTCTTAAATATCTTGAAGACCGCGTGGAAAACTCCCGTCTGACCCTTTCACGCGGTCAGCTTCACGCTAGAACTCGACGTAACTTCACTAAATCACTATTTCAAGTGCAGATCGCACAGGCTAATTCCAAACTATTATGCTATGTCCAATTCTGGTTCGGTCAGTCCATATGAGCGAGTAATGAGTTGTGATGATTGGTGTGCGTACAATTGTCAACTGATGAGGTGACAGGAGGAGAGCACAGAGAGGCTGCTGCTGATTACTTGGTGCTTTGCTGCTGAGCGGCGCGGAGTGAGTAGTGAACCACTCCCTTTCCTTTTTCCTCCTTGCTGCCCACAGCTAGCTCGGATAGCTATGCTAATAGAAGAGGTCTCCGTGGTCCTATGAGTCCTAGTAGAGCTGTAGTGAACAGGCTAGAAGGCTTTAGCCCGTGTACGTCCGTCGAGCAGAGTCGGGAGTCGACGGCAGAACTTTCTACCCGGAAAAGAACCTCCGACTACCCTCCGCACTTCCCCAAATCCGCTTTTCTCCTTCAGACTTCAATACAGACTGAGTATACGGCATACAGCCCACGAACCCACGATGAAAACCTGTGGGAGTACAACCAAACCAATATTAGCCTCATGCCCAAGCAACCATATACCAGACGAGACAATAGCAACCCCAAGCTACGAACACATAGGGTTGTTATGTCAAATTATTCATTTCATGATGAAGTGTTTTTCTAGTTAAAGACTAGTCTGATTTTAGGTTAATCTAAACAGAATGCACAGCCTCGTTTCGAAAATAATTTACCGTATAAACTAATAAATTAAAAAGCAATTGAATATTGAATTCCAGGAAAATCGGAACCCTGTCAATGGCGATGAAGAAAGTGAATGGAGAAAGCAGAGTGGGGAGAGTAGGTTAGATGTGGGTTTCGGCTTACGGCTCGTGGCAGGCGAGCGTGTAACAATAGCAATCAAAAGTCTCATGCTCATCTAGCTGGACTCAAGAGTTCCTCAAATCACAATGCTATGCTTCCTTCCACCAAGTCTCGCTGGAGTTGCATTATGTAGAGTAGAACAAGCGCAACAGTCGACGCACTTATGCGTCTTGCGGTCTAGTTTTCCATTCATCTCATATGCATTGTTGAGCGTTGTGCCGCTGAACGCCCAGCCGTGAGACTATGACAGTGGTGCACTCACCACAATAGAAACAGGGGGACAGCATGAAGGGTAGGGGTACTTACAAAAGTAAATAAATAGGTGCTTAATTAACAGTGCATGTTGATTTTGTACGAAAAAATCGTATCAAATACGCCCATGCAGTACAATTCAATCCAAATTTGCGCATCGCTTACACAGCATGCGCAGCGCACTCCGGAACGGACGTTCCATTATTGCCTTTTTAAGTTCATAATTAGAGCAAAAAACATTGCATATTCGACTCTATTTTTTTTAAATTTTATAAATAGGTTAACATAACTCATAATTGAGCTTCAACATAATTTCGTGCGTTGCGAGCATTAGGTTTATGCCAGAGAAAGGCAGCAGGGAAATTAAGGGTCTCAGTTTGAGCCCCCTATTCGGTATTCAGTGTGGAGAAACGAACGGACTTTTTCGCCCCTCTGTTCGGTTCGTTCGGTGTAGTTGCTCCCGTTTCCATTGACAACTGGCTCTAGCCCGTGCTCTAGAAGCGGAGTGGAAGTGGATCAGAGATGCCCGAAACCCGTCCCACAGAGGAATGACGTCAGACGGAACTCGGATCGAAACTCCAGAGAATCCCGAATGAGGCACAAAAAACAACCCTATCCCCCAGGGAATCAGAACAGAAGTGCCTATCCCCCGCTGCCGCTCTACAGCAAGCGCCATACCCGATTCAGTTCAATCTAAAAACCGAAAAACCAATTCGCAGCATAGCTCCTGTTCCTGTCCTGACTTTCGATTCTGCTACGGCATCTGTGATCGTGATCAGCAATTCCTATTTCTTCTTACAACTTTCTCCACTAGTTTTTTTTAAAATCCTTGGTCTGTTAAAATAACAGGCTATAACAGGGCGTCTACGAACGAAGCTATGTATCCTCATATGAATTAAGTTGTTAGATAACGTCGTTTTTCGTTTTCGAAACTTTGACATTGACACTATGCTCTATGCTAACGATTTCTTAAAACAATACCAATTTACACTTAAACTATGAAAGATAAAAGATAATACAGATTCTAAAGTGCTGCATCTAATTTATAAAAGATTATAAAAAATGCAATAAATAATTTATTTGTCTTTTTTCTTCACTCAACACTTAACATTTGGTACCTCTGGACTTCTGGAGTAAGCGGAAGATTAGATCACAGCCACAGCCGAGTGACAGAAATTTAACCCAGACGGGAGAGATTAAAAAGCGGGTCACAATAGAATTCCCAGTGCGTAACCTCTGCCCTGCCTCGACTTTTCATCGCCACTATTTTATGCAAACTTATCAAGTTCATTGCGACTGTACTGGAACTCATCAGACCAGTTGTCAGCGTCAGTAATATTGATTAAAAACAAATTTTAAGACCCGAGTAAAAAAGCCCTTTATCCGAGTAAATACTCAAACAAATCGGTAACGCTTTCTATTTTTCTAACTTTTTCAAAACTTCAAATCAGACATTATTTCCGACTAGAATCTAGCTTCAATTTATTGCATTTATGAGATTTAAAGGGTAGCCGAAGTTATTTCTGATTTTGCTAATTATTACTCGGGTATTTTGAGCTTTTACTCGGATACTTTAAATGGCATCCATATTGTGTATTGATTAGTCACCATGTTTTTTAAATTTATTTTTAAATATGCATAATGCTCTGGCTGCGTTGTACTTCTGCGTACTTACTCTGGGAAATGGTGGGCACGCACGTCAAACGTGACGAATAGCAGGTGAAGCTCTTTAAAATTGATACAGATTTAAGATTATCTAATGAAAATTTTTCATTGAAAAATTTTACGTTGAATTGAACGTAAAACTCGTTTGAAAGTAAAAATTTTAACGTTCAACGTTGAATTGAACGTAATTATTAGTGATGCTCCCGAACTTCCGAATACTTATGTTATGACTTTTGCCACGTCGCCTGTGCCATGGAAAATGGTAATGATTTTTGGCACATATTCGGAGCACTAATAGTGAATAGTAATAACTACTACATACTTACTACTACATACTTTTGCCTATGAAACTAATTATTCAAAGAAGCACAAGACACAAGATCGATTAAAATTCCAGCAGTCTGTCATCTGTCAGTAATAGCAAGTATGTTAGTCAGAGAGGATAGTGTAAGTTTGCAGTATTGCCTTTGCGGTTTCAGTCATCAGTAATCAATCAGTATTAAAAATAAAATTGAATGTTTAATTTACCTTGCGTTGCGCGTAGTTGAGCTCTGAAAATCGCCTAAAGTTGCTGTGATTTGATTTTGTTTTTAGGAGACGACAGCAAAGATCATGAGCTACGATAAAAGGCTGGGGGTTAATGCTAATGCTGACAGTTGACAGTAATGTTAAATGACAGTTGACCGGCAATGTACACAGTGACCAGTAATAGTGACAGTAGTAGTGTGACCAGTGACCAGTCCAGTGACACGGCTTAGCTTGTTAGCTTCTTATTACTTTGAAGAGAGCGGCAAACGGTCGTTCTTCTCGTCGTCCCTCGTCCCTCCTCCACACTAGAGGGA
>VNWX01000968.1:0-17284 GCA_009869905.1 Ceratophysella communis
AGTAAATTACAGTACAAGTCCGAAACATTATATTGGTAATTTTACTAATTGAAAGAAAACATCGATTAATAATAATTTAGCCGGGAAACATGGGCAGAAAATCTCCTTTAGATGAGTTTAGCTAATTTTTATTCAGGTTAGGTTGGGTCAGATTTTGGTATAGGCTCATCAGTTATGCCAGGTATTTTCAATTATAAAATTAAAAATAAGGGCCTTAATAGGCATTTTTAAATTTTAAAACTTCTATTATTAAAATAGGCAATTAAAATTTGCCTAGGTATATGGCAGTCTTTTTGAATTTTAGATATACGCAAGCTAACGTCTAGCATATCCAAGATATCATATAGATTTTACGCTATTTTGCACTGCGAACACTTTGAAAACCGGTTTTTCTAGTAAACTGAATGCATAAGAACTACCATGAACTTATCTTATATATGTACAATTACCTAGTTGAATCAGGTTAAATTACTATTTCAGGGTTAATTTACCTATCTCTAGGTAATTCAATCTTTAGAGAGCTGTTAAAGTTTCAAGGCTGAGTCTGGTTGCATTGCATATTAGCATTAATTTTTTTTGCACAAATTACCATGCGTATTTCCAATGGTTATTTTATTAGGTGTCTGCAGTTCACAATGTAATTCTATAGTTTACACTAGTTTAAACAGAGCATCTCTGATCTCAGGAATAATAGAAATTCCTCGTATCTTATTTGTAGAGTACAAATAACTTCGAAATCATTCAGTACAAATATTAGGGGTACCTACTGTTCCTGCGTTGATAATTTAATCGTTTACCTTGCTATTTGCTTTACACACACACACACAAATAACGTGGACTTCGGTTGAGTTTTAAAGATAAAATGCTAGTTCAAATTCATATCGAATCGTATAGGCGTGGAACATTAAAGTGGTAATTTAAAGGCATTTAATTTCCCAGATGCCACGTGAATAAACATTGCAGGCATTTCGGCACAAGCCCCAGCCCCGGTAGGCAGCACGTGATAGCTATTGGATCCCAGTTTTCCGTAAGAAACAGCGGATTCGTACATTTTGCCAGTCAGCATTCGCTATTCGCTGCGTGGCCGGAAAGGGGCGTATATCTAAAGAAAATCCGCAGATCCAGTGCTTACTTACGTAATCCGTAAGTCTTAAGTCTCAATTTTTATGACTAATTAAATACCTAGTAAACCTTTGACTCAAGAATTATTTCTGCCGATTGAAGCCGGTTTCATATGACGAATACAATTAAGCATTTAAATGACGGATCTTTTAAAGAGCTGAAATCGTTCAACCGATACTGTTACCTAATTCGATAAAATGTAATACGAACGAACTACACTGCTTGTAATTACAGAATGTTTCATTATTATTTTGGCAAAGTCGAAGTTTCAATTGCATAATTCGATTTCTTAGCTTAATTTCTATCAAGTAAATTTCCACGACAATTGTGTCGTGGTTCATACTGTTCATAGCCAAGTGTAATCAGGTTTAGAGCAAAGCATTTTTATCAATTTGGGTTCTTTGGGTTCAGGGATTTCGATTCAATACAGAAGCAGTAAGCATATGAGTCGGTAAAATCGTTAGCTTTATTAAAACTGGTGTTAGTTGGATATAGGCTGAAACTAGAGCTATAGTTTTAGACTTTATACTAGTATGAAGTTTTATACTCCTGGAGCTTTTTATATTAACTGACAAAAACCTGATTATTTCTTTATACATTAAATAAATACACAAGTTGACTGGATGACGTTGACGCAAAGGCCATTCATTTCCACGCTGCTGGATGCTGGAGGAGGTCGGGGCTAGGCAATTCGACGTAGAATCATTCGGTAATCGTTCACTCCAAAAAGTTATAATTAGACAGTATTGCAGTTAGCTTCGACTTACGAATAAGAACCGGTAAGAGAACTTTTGTTAGAACTTTTGTTAAATAGTTAATTAGTTTAACTGGTATTTTAGAAGTTCTGGCCGATATTGGAAATCATACATAAATGAGCTTAAACTGGCCCAATTTTCAGTAGTATTTGCGGTCAGACTATGTAGGTATTCTATATTTCAGGTAGATGAAGCATTAGATTTAAATTTATAAACATATAATTGTAACTTGTAACTCATATTTCACATTTTCATACTGGCCTAAACTTCTTAAATGCAATAGTCACTATCTTATGATAGCGCTTCCTCCAAGCCTCTATTGTTTTAAGAAAAATTAGCTTATGATGATGTTATGGATATTTAGAAGTATATTTGAAATTACGAAACTATTAATTACGTATAGCTCTTAGCCATCCCTTATACTTCCTAAATTCCACAAACCGTTAAATTTCTGTTTTAAATCATGAGTAGAACAGTACTTAAACCTATTTAAAATTTATCGAATTTTGACGATTTCATATGCCGAGCATTCGGATGCAAATGACAATTTTCTGTTATAAGAATTAATCATAATTAAATATCCTTACTAGTACATAATACCATGCCATGGTTGGTTCATGTCAATTACATATTAGATAATAGATAAGAAATCCGGTTTATTAATTATGAGTTATGTGATTTGCTCGAAATTTTTTGCTACATAGAAGCACTCAGTCAGTCGCGTCATGTAAATTGGCCAGGGCCCGGCCGCCGCCAGGAGCACAGCACATGGGCGAGTCAGGGAGCAATTTTGAAAATTTCTCCTAATTTTCGGCCTGAGTGGCTAGCGCAGCAGCGGTCCTAAAGCGCTGCCGTACATAATTCGAAGTCTTTCTATTTTGTAAATATTAGTTTTATTTAATTTGCGTAAGTCTAGTTAAATATCTCATTTGTATGTAAGGCATACACATTCTGCGCTATAGGCCGCTATATATCCTTAATATTCGTATTTAACATAGTTACAAATTTAATTTTTTTCAGATACGATTACGTGGCTCAGAATTCAGAATTTGGACACTGGGATTGCGAAGTGCCTCTTCTGAAGCATCCAAACAAAAGCTACTTACGATATTCAAGATTATTTCTAGTTAACCAGTGACCTGACCCGCTCAAGTCTATCCTGATGGTGGAACACAGGTTAACGTCGAATTCCGTGACCGTCCCAGCAGCGGTGACGACAGTGACACACTTTGAAATCCAGCATTGTCGTTTGAGAACGCTGAATCCCAGCAAGTTAATAAAATTAACTGAACCGTTACTATTAGGAGAGCTATCACAAATAGCTGCCTAAACCGCGGAACATAATTTACCTTTCAAATTTAGTGTGCTAGTGTTAACGTAGCAAAGTGCAGAAAAAGTTTAATTAGAGAGTTAATTCAAAATTTACAATGGGTCGACGGCGAAATCGGAATCGGAATAGCCTGCTCCAAAATGAAGGAGCTGGGACAAGTAATTATGGAGCCACCGGAGAAACTGTCTCAGCTGTTGCTACTCCAATGCCCTTTGACCCGTCAATCTTCAATGAAGTCCTTATTGAGAATATGAACGAGCCGATTTTAACACAGATTCGACAGCAAACCGCTGCTGAGGCTGATGGACCTTTTCCGTCAAAATTCAAGCATATAGCGAGGAGTCGGAGAAGGTATTTAATTTGCATAATTTAAGCGCCTAGTATTATAGAAGTTTTACCAATTATGATAAGCTTAATGCTAATTAAAACTTTGAATAATTACGATTTATTTCAGACCTATCCTACGTACTAAATCCGAATCGGACTTTCATCCAGATCGCCATGAACATGAAGATGTTCGAGCGATGCGTGAGAAACTCCTTCGAAGCTTCCAATCATCATAATCCGTCATTTCATCTGAAAAGGGTGCCAAGGTTTACGACGCAGCAGAAATTGGTCCTCATCTCGCTCTGCCTCGTCGATTTTACGAGCTTCTGTGCCATGAGCATTCTAGCACCTTTCTTCCCGCAGGAAGCTACCGCTAAAGGCGTGTCACTCACGGTTTCTGGTCTTATTTTTAGTGTCTACGCACTCATTGTTTTTCTAGGTAGGTAATTTAATGTTCTTGGAATCTGAATTTGAAGCTGATTAATCGCAGTTCTCTATCTCTAACTCTATGCATTACTCAATTTTTTGTCGTACAGCATCTCCGTTTATGGGCGTTATCGTGAACCACGTAGGGCCAAAGTTCCTTTTCATTGTGGGTGTCTTTCTCACAGGATCCTGTAGCATACTCTTTGGGTATGTTGTTCATTTATAGAAACAGAAAGTCTCATGTTTTGGAGTCAAGCATAATGTTTATTCTTTAATTTTGCAGTGTTTTGAATTTGGTTGAAAACACGGAAGTTTTTACATTCTACTGTTTCGCGGTACGGATGTGTGAAGCACTCGGTGCAGCGGCTTTCTCGACAGCTTGTTACGTGTTTGTCGCTGAAGTATTTCCGGATAATATGGGAGCAGTTTTGGTAAGTACTAATTGCTCTGTACTTCACGGATAATAAAATACCTAACGAATTTTAAACACTATATTTTTTTTTAATTATAGGGCATTCTCGAAACGTTTGTTGGTCTCGGAATGAGTGTAGGGCCAGCAATAGGCGGAGTCTTGTATGATGTAAGCCCAAATAACTTCGTACTTATATGTTAACCGTTAACCGTTACCTTTTACCTTGACTGTTGAATTGTTTAGTGGGGCGGGTACGGCCTACCGTTCTTCACGCTTGGTGGGGTCATGCTATTGACCCTTCCGCTCAATTTCTACCTTCTTCCATCGTCTCAGTTTGACGAGAATAGAGATTCTGAGCCGAAAATGAGCATGTGGAAACTCTTGAAGGTCTCACCCATTATTATCACAGCTCTCGTCGTCATTGTCTTGTCAAATACATGGGGATTTATTGACCCAACTCTGGAGCCGCATTTACGAGAGGTACAGTCAGGAAATCTAATACAACACGTAATTTTTCTATTAAGGCAGGATTACCAAATTGAATTTTTATTTGACCATTTACAGTTCGGATTATCTGCGAAGCAGCTTGGTCTGTTTTTCCTTCTCAGTGCGGTGTTGTACGGCCTCTCAAGTCCAGTTTGGGGAATCATAGCTGATCGGTTGACACAAACATGGTTGCTCATGGTCATCGGCCTATTCTTTGCATCAATTGGGCTCGTATTGCTTGGCCCATCACCGATTATCGGCCTACCAAAGTGAGTCTTAGTCTTAGTACTATTACATTTTCGTACTCTTACAATAAATTGGTTCTAATTGACATGAAAATTACAGCTCAATATGGCTAAACGTGATTGCATTAATAATACTCGGACTTTCGATTTCCATGGCCCTTCTGCCTACTTTTGAAGCTATGCTGGACTTCTCGCTGTAAGCATTATGTTTTGATAATTTAATGCAATTTAATCAAAGTTTAAACGCATGTATTTCCCATTCATCACAGGGACGCAGGTTATCGAGACGATGTGTCCACATACGGTCTCATTGCTGGACTTTGGTCGTCTATGTATTCTCTGGGGTAATGCACGCTTGATGCCAATGACCTCGCACTAGCGTATATTCTACTGAATCATGAAATTCTTAATCTTTTCGTCCTATTTATAGTGAAGTCATCGGGCCGACATTGGGGTCAACTCTAACAGAGCAGTTTGGGTTTCCGATTACAACGACAGTGATGGCTACGCTGTGTATGGTTATGGTACCGTAAAAAATAAATGATTATATTCGTATATAATTTTCAATCTCGAAAATGCTCTTGCACAACAAGTGATTGTTTTGTTATCGGGCAATTCAAATGTACTTTAATGCTGATTTCTTATATAATAATTTGCCCAACAGTCCGCCCTCGTCCTGACGTACTTCTTGCTGTTCTATCATCAACCAGTCGAGTCCAATCTTCTTTGCACCCGTGACCGAGACAAGCTTCTTGAAATCTCTGACAGTGGAATAAGCGAAAACGGAAACGGGTCCTTTTCATCGTCCCTCGAAACTTCTACTTCAGGTCAAGGTCAAAGCGGCCAAGGTCAAGGAACCGAATCAGAATCAAAACAACCAGATTTCCAATACGGCCCTAATCTTATGGACACAGTGATTGTTGAAATCAACGAAACAACGCCGCTTCTTCCACAGCAGTTGCCGCCACCTCCGCTTCAACCAAGAATAACGGCTCTTGACCGTGTTATGGGCCTTCAGCTTTCAAATAATTACATGAGTGAACCTGAGCTCTTTGGCCTCGCCCAGGGTCAAACTAGCAACCTTAATGCGAGGAAACTCAGCCGTCATTTGACCTATGGCGGAGAGGAGACACCAAGCAGAAAGATTATTTACCCACAAACTGGATCCACATCTGGACTCGACTATTCTGTTAGCTATCCCGATGTACTCAAGACGCTGAGTATTACAGGATTTGGGGCAGTCGAAGTTTAGAGTGAAAAGGTTTCATAATTTTTATGAAAACAAGCTCCAAATGACTGTGACAGTGTGTGCCAATTTAGATTGGATGGATGTGATATTATGCTAATAGCATAGCTTCCGTATATTCAAATGGTGTCATAGGTCGAAAGTCAGAAAATACCTGCCAAATAGGTATTTAGTAGGAAACTTGATATTTTTCAGAAACGTCCTCTTGTGCTCAAAATATTCAATCATTATGATTACTTTAGCTAGTGATTCGAGAATGAATTTCCGGTTCAGTGATAATAGGTTCAACCTTTTGGCTATTTGAATCGAATCATGAATGCTTCCTTATATTACTACCTGTATAACTTTTAAGTTTTTAAACTTTAACTTAACACCAATTCTTGCCAGAGAAACACAGGTAATTGCTGGGTACTGCATCAAAAGGAGTTGCATAATGTGATCTGTAACTACTACTGTACTAGCGGTCCCGATTTTTGATGTATCACATCTGAACATTGTTCTAGTTTAGGTTCATCCTATCTTGCGAACCATTCTGTACTTAATCTTGTCTTAAAGTATGATCATTACAAGCAATATTAGTGGCTTTGGAGCTTGCAAATTAACTAAATCGCACAAAATGCTTAAACTATTCTAAGTTATGCGTAATCTTACTTAAGCTGTCATCGTCCGACTGACTGTGTGTAAATTCTGTGTTATTTGTAAAAAATAAAGTTTGAAGTTTCGTTGAATAGGAAGAAGTACGAGAATATTATATCATTTATAATTTTACGTCCGTAGTACTAGTCAGGATCAAGAATCGGGAAACCAGTCTGTGAATTAAACTAGTAATTCTTATATTAAGCTGAAATAACGTGACTTATTTCAAAATACTATGTTTAAACTATGATTTACACTTGTAATGCCGCTTTCATTCATGAGCAAATATTCTAGAATACTGGACAAGGAATAGGCGTGCATTTCACGTTCATCCAACGCAGGTTTGTAGTTACCGATGAAAGAAATATTTATTGGGATAAGGTAAGGCATTTAGGTTCAGGTAAATGGTAAACAGCCGTATTAGCTCAGGATTAAAGATACACATAGTATGTAGGCTTATTATAATTAGTTATTAGTACCGATAAGTATAAATAGTAGCTACCGTGCGGTAAGTTTTAAAAGAAATACTCTCGCCATTAGATCCTTTCGAGATTCCGAGCTAAAACATAGAAATGCTTTGTTTTAAAAAATACATAAACAGTGGACAGGCTGAAGGCAAGTGTTGAAAATCGGTACGTAGGATAACGAGGATTTGACATCGTAAAAATAAATAGCTGAGGCAAATACGTATTTTCGTACTAGGTAGATAGGATTCAGCTTTAGTTCACAGTCCAGGTAACGGTCAAACCGTCGTTAAAGGTAACATTCTGTCGATCCGTGTCCACAGTGAGAGTTCGAGACTGAAAAGAAAAATTCCAATTCAAATATCAGATAACTTTGTGTGTACTATTTTATTTAAAGATGCATTAGAGAATCAAATTGTGACATTTAAGTTTCGGTCTGTCAATGTTTGTACCTTTGTATTCAGTGTGTAATTCGTCCATCCCACATTGTTGACAAGAACGGATGCGACAGAGCTGAGGATTCCACGAATTTTTACAGCTTCCAGAAACAAGTTTGCATCAAGGTAGGTCTCGCGTTCAGCTCTCATGCTAAATGTCGTCTGAGATACTACTAAATTGTAGTGATTATAGCTCCCCAGAACGTCAGGATCTAAATCCAGTAAGAATTTTTGAATCAGTCAGAATTTCGAGTCGGCACTGCAACCTACAATATGACTATCACTAGAACTGAGCTTACTCGGTGTAATTCCGTCATCCCAGTACAACTCTCCTTTTGCATTTCCATTTTTGTCTAGAAACGCATGCACGCTGAATTTATTCTTTCGGCTGCAATTAACAAAACCAAATAGTCTCAAATTAGGTCAAATTCATTAAATGAGATAAAGGTATAAAGGAACAAGGACAACCTCTGGGTAGTAGTATTTCCAGGTTTCTGCTTGGTCACTATAGTTCCGCCTCGATAGAGTACCGGGATTGAGTGGAACTGCTCTGGTACCTTGACTTCTTTTTCCTCACCCAGAGAGTCAATGATTTCTGTGTAGTAATGCTGATACCACCAGCCCAGAGGGAGATACGCCTTGATCGTTTCACCGGTATGATTTTCGTCCAGCACAGGAATAATTAGCACCGATGAGCCAAGCATGAACTGTGTATCAATCATGTAAGTCATGGGATCCTTGGGAAACCTGCACGGATCCACAAAAATATTAAAAGCACAGCTTCTAATGAACTTTTACTGGAATCAAATTTAAGAACATGAATGAAACTTACTCGTAAAACATGGCCCGAGCCACGGGTTCACCCGTTATATGAGAATGAAAGAAGAGAGTATAAATGTAGGGAAGCAGACTGTAGCGCACTGTCAGCGTCTCCCTTGCAGCATCAACTACCTCTTGGCCTAAAGAAGCTGGATCTTGCGGCTAAAAATGGATTTTATGATTTGTTTTGAAATGTAATTAATCAAAGTTATGCTAGTTGTGACTGCTTACGATTCCGTCATCTGTATTGTGATTTCTGGAGAAAGGATAGAAAGCACCAAGTTGTTGCCAGCGTTTACAAAGAGCCACCGTTGTGTTTCCGTTGAACCCGCAAATATCGGCACCAACCATCGGAATTCCAAATAGTCCGAAATTCAGAATCTGTGGAATAGACTTTCGCATGTGATCCCAAGACGAAACAACGTCTCCAGTCCAATGACCCCCGTAGTGACCCTGACCCGGGAAGGTAGAACGGGAAATGATGAACGGGCGCTGAGCCCTAATGTCACCAAGGGCTCTGTTTCAAGCAAATTATTTTTAGTTCAATTATTACGCCTAAGTAAAGCGTGTCTGGTTTGAACATATTTGGACATACTTGTAAGTAGCAATAGTTTCAAATGTTCCATAGAGATTGTGTACATTGTAGTGACTTCCAGCGTACTGTTTAGCAGACGCACAAATAGTTTTGTAATGCAGCTTTCCGCCATCCACATCCGGCAAGTATGGTGGATAGTCCAGGGTTGAATTCAAGTCACATTTTCCGTCTTTCGTTCCATCCCAAAAATTGGAAGGCTCATTCATATCCTGGGATTTCAATAAAGCAAAGATTAAAATTCCAAGCTTCAGGAAAGCAAAAAGATTTATAATTACAACGTACAATCCATGCACCGTCAATCGGGATTGAATCATGGAAGTTGCTCAGCTGAGTCATCCAGTAATGCGTGACATTAGGATGAGAAAAGTCCGGCCAGACAGTTGACACGGGATTCCAGACTTTGCCAACAAAAACCTTATCGGCTGAGTCCTTGATAAAAATGCCTTGAGTTAGACCATCGTCGTAAGGGGCGTAGGAGCCTGGCGTTTCACCGCCACTAATTCCGGGGTCAACCAAGGGGACATAGTACATGCCACGCTGGAATTTTAAGAAATAACTAATTTTACATAGATCAAACAATCTGTGATATTTAAGCACTATCAATGTTGGCCAAAATCTTACGCTATGAAGCTTCTTGACAAAATCTGGTAGTTTACTGAATTTTACACGGTCAAAAGTGAAGTCATTCTGATTCTGCATGTAATCCAAGTCATTCCATTGTACGTCCTGTTATGAAACATTAACTTTAGAAACTTTTAAAAAGGCTTCTAGTAATAGTTCGTTCAGAAACGTACGATAGGTATTCCAGCCTTGACATTGCTTTCTAGAATCTCCTCAGTGTGTTCCAGCGACCCATAGTTGAATCGACAAAGATGGAAGCCCAAGGACCAGTACGGTGGGAGGTGCGGTTTACCAATAATATTAGTATATTGCTGCATAACATCTGCCTGAGTTGGTCCAACGAAAATACGGAAATCCAAAATCCTGTAAAAAAAATAATATGGATAGAGCTCAATCATCAGCTCTTAGCGCAAATAATGTTTTACTTACCCGCCAATGGTCCGAAAGGTCACAGCTGGGCCAGGCTGTAAAATTACCTCTGCAAATATAGGATCGGTCATTGGTCAGTTAGTTTTATTAAACGCTTTAATTAACTAGTCATAGTTAGGTTTCTAACTAACAATATTAAGCATACCCATGGCATTGCTGTTGGCCAGAAAGACTCCGTGACTACTTCCCGTCTCTTCCATCACAAAATAGAATGGATGAGCTCCATAAAGATTCGACTATAAAAATTTGAAATATGCAGAACCATTTTCGAACTATTACCGATATACAGTTACTGCCAATAACTCTACTTACGTTTCCAGCTGGTACCCGGTCATGCGTCCATAGCACAGAACGCGAAAAATGCATATTCCTTGCGAGAGTGTCCTCGACTTCTCCGAGACCGTAGACATATTTGGACGGAATTGAGGAAGTGATTTGGATAAATTGATCCGCGTATATCAGAGGAGCGTCATTTGTGTCAAACCTGGAGTTTCGAAAAATAAGCATTATAAATTATAATTCCGCAATCCGGTGAATATCAGTTATGCTTTAAATACGATGACGTACAATGGAAACGATTGGCCTTTTCGGTAAACTCGAAATCCCGTTGTGTAGAATTGAACAAGATAATTCTGCGAGGCAGATTTTTTATCATAAGTCGCATACTGTAATGGAACTTCGTACCGGGCTGAATTACTGTCGAAAATCTGTATAAATTTTTACTAAATTTTTACCAGTCGAAGCAAATATTTTTTAAATAAATGGTGATTTTGCTTTTAAGTGAGCATACCTTGACCCTTAAACTGCCTTCAGTTTCATAGTAAACCCGTATGGTCAGATTCTTGATATTCTTAGGATAAGGAGATTCACGAAGAAGCGAAAGCTTGGCTTCCAGCCCATAAACGGTTTCAATTGGCTTTTCCCACTTGTAGTAGGTAAATGTGCTTGGAAAATAGCAGAAGGGTTCACCGTTTTCGGGCTCAGGTGACCAGCAGCACCCGCGGTCGGCGCAAGCTGTCGCCGTAGAAGGCACGCCAGGAAAACAGTCGAACCGCCATTCGGGTTTCAGTTCACACATATACTCAGCTGAGCTATTGTCCATGGGATTCGGCAGGCGGACACTCTATTAAGATCACAAAAATTAATCGTCATTGATCAATCGTCAAACTTTAAAGGTTAAGCATCAATTTATAAAAGCATAGTACATAAAATTACCTGATGTGACAGCAAGTACCACTCTTTTCCAATAAGTGAAAAGATGGAAATGACGGAAGCCAATAGGAAAAATATCATTAAGGCTCGCAGAAGCACTCCCCAGTTATTCCGCTTCGGTTTCGGCATCAAAATAAGATGGTCGAGCTCGTCTGTGGTACCCGGACCATCTCCATCGGTATCCGGCACCAGGTTGGAGTAGTGATGTGCTCCTGGAGAAAGATTCCGAAGAACCTTCATCCGAATTCCATTTTCATCGTCTGAACGCATGATTCCAAGATCAAAGGTCGGTGGTCAATCAAGCATAAAATTTCGAATCGGAACAGTTTCCAAATATAGTTCATGTGTTAAGACATTGGACAAACAGAACACAAAACATTGATACAGCACAGAAACATTGAGGGGTCTCAGTCAGTAATTTTTGGGCAATATTTCCAGCATGCTTTGCTTAGCAGTCGCGGTCGCCCAAAGGTAAAATGGTGTAAAAAGGTCGTGCAATTCAGGTTACAAGTTACAACACAACACAAAAGGCAATCAACGGCGTGCTACTGGAATTTAAAAAAAAATGTAATTACACAGACGATAAAATATTTAGCTAATTACATAATTGTACTAGGAACATAGCGAATAGCTAAGGTAGCACATTTGAATTAGAAAACGAAAACTCCAATGAAGCGTAACGAAAACCGATTAATAATTATGAAGCATGAAGCGATGAGAAAACTCTACTCTAAAAAAACGAAATAAAAGGGTTTTACCCACCGATCTTTCGATACTGGCCCTTAAAACTCATTAATTATGCAGTACAACGAGTTTCCTTCGATGAATTGAAAAGCTGGAAGCAATTTTCAATTATCGACATGACACCAAAATAATAAAACACGGTTATTTTGAAATGTATGACGATTCGTTACACCCTAACGAAAATTTACACTAATATAACTAGGATAACCCACTGATAAATTCAAACTTTAAGTTTCATACTACACTCCAGAAGAACTGAAAAACTCTTTTAAAAATAGGAAATGAAATGCAAAGCTTGTAAATGTCAAATGTTATCAAAGGTAATAAGGAGTTAGCGACCTTAATACAAAATAAAATAAAAATTGCTGAGATTCGTCAACGCGTTGCAACTCAGCACGGCACCCGAGTAAATAGTAAATATAGCCGAGGTCAGAAGAAAGATGAGATTGCAACAACCAAAATAAAAGTAATCTACCTACACTTATAGACATGCCCATAATTACGCTGAAAATAAAGCTTCATCTATGGAGATTCATACCTTGCATATGGTCCATCATATTGTGGGCAAGCATCAGTTCTTATATGTAGTATCTTGTCAACACATCTGTTTTGTAATTTTTCTGTGGCCTTCTGATAATGCCGCCAGGGAAGGCACTCACGCAAAACGACCTTGACGTCACTCCAGAGACCAGGTAAATCTTCAATTAAGAAAAAACCAACTGGTTTTCACGTGCTGTGGACGGACGCCGGACGGCTAAATTCAACTGGTTAAAAGGCGATTTCTGCAAAAAGAAACTTTAACCCAAAGTATTAGAGTTTATAAGAACAAAATCAAGACCGATTTCGGATTTTCACTCGGTCCCGCGTACCGCTTTCTTGAGATTCGGATAATATCTTCCAAACACTGAAGGACAGCCACAGTACCCGTGCGATCCAAAAACTCAGAACAGTAGCCACCCTTTCAGGAGCGTCTAATGATTGCTGTCAATAATCTTTTAAAATGTGTCCAAAGTTTAAGACTAAGTAAGCATTAACACCTTAATTTACATGAGAAAATTTCGTATTTCATAATAATATATTTTTAACAGGTTCGACATTATTCTCGAGAAATCAAGATGCACGAATATGGCATTCACGACTTTTCAGCGCCAAAATGGCGAATGAGGCTGATAAGCAGTCGCCATTGAAAGGGATACGAATTCTTGACCTGACGAGAGTGCTCGCAGGACCTTACTGTTCCATGATTTTAGGGGATTTGGGTGCCGAAATTATTAAAGGCAGGTAACGTTTAACGTTGATCAAACATAGAACCTTTTTGCACTCGCGGCGTTTTGAATTCTGACCTCTTCAAAATCCTAGTTGAAAAGCCTGGTACCGGTGATGACACTCGATCATGGAGCCCACCCGATGTTAGCGGACTATCTTGTTATTTTGTCTCAGTAAACCGGAACAAGCAAAGTATTGCCATTGACCTTAAGCATGGATCGTCCATTGTCAAGAAGCTTGCTCGTGAATGTGATGTTTTGATTGAAAATTACGTTCCGGGAACGCTGGAGAAATATGGACTCGGATACGAAGATCTTCGGAATGAGAATCCCGGACTGATCTACTGCTCGATAACAGGGTATGGCCCGAGTGGGCCCTACAAGAGTCGCGGCGGGTATGACGTTATTGCTGCATCAATTGGCGGGTTGCTACACATCACAGGGCCAATGGACGGTGAACCGTGCAAGGTTGGCGTGGCCATGACGGACCTGGCGACAGGGCTATACGCGCACGGCGCCATTTTGGCGGCGTTATTGCAGCGGAGTACGGTAATACCAAAAATTGGAAACAATTGAAAATGGCCTACTAGGAATTTCTGAACTGTGTGAAATTCAACTTCTGAATTTCAGACGAAACTGGGCCAGAAGATTGACTGCAATCTGCTCTCTACACAAATGTCCTGCCTGGCCAACTTAGCGTCAAATTACTTGAATGCTGGAAAAGAAGCTAAACGCTGGGGTACCGCCCATGAAAGTATTGTACCGTATCAAACCTTCCGAACAAAAGATGATCGATGGATTACAATAGGAGCTGGTACATAAACGCAAGCGTTATGGCCTAGGTACTAATAATCGCCACTTGAATATTTCTAACTATTGCACTTTCCAGGTAACAACGACCTGTTCCATGAACTCTGTGACAGCATCGAACTATCAGACCTGAAAAATGAACCCAAGTTCTCAACAAATGCTAGCCGNTGAAAAATGAGCCCAAGTTCTCAACAAACGCTAGCCGCGTTGAAAATCGGAAGGAACTGCTGCACTTAATTCAAGGAAAATTGTTAACGAAGCCTTTAGATGACTGGTTAAAAATATTCCAGAATTGTAAACTACCTTATGGACCCGTAAACAATATGGAGCATGCGTTTGCGGATCCACAGGTAATCGCGTAACTTGTCTACAATGGAATTAGCACATGTTCAGTAAGCAGTCGGCGGGATTCTAAATGGCAGAAGGGACCCGCAGATCGCATATTGAACTAACGAGCCAAATTCATATTGTGGTGTACGAAAGTTACCATTATTTTTGTATCTTTCCGTTTATTTAATGAAAATCCTGATCTCATTTCAATTAAATCCAATTGGAACTAATGCAAGTCTTGTGATACAGGTAAAGCACAACAAAGTGGTACAAGAGCTTGGCCCATACAAAGTCGTTGGCCCAGCTGTGAAATTTTCGGCAGCTAAAAACGAGCCACAAAGCCAACCTCCCACCCTTGGCCAGCATACACGAGAAGTACTACGTAACATCGCTGGAATCTCAGAACAAGAAATCGATGAATTGTATTCTAGATCAATTGTACAATAAATTAAATTATAAAAGTAGATAAATCACTGCCAACCGAATATTAACACAAGTGTGAGATGCTAAACATTCTAAATTCTAAGGCAAATGATTTGGTAGCCAGTATCATTCGCAATACCGGAAGAGAAATAGAGTAAAGTAATGTAGTTATTACATGACTTGAGTTTAGGGCTAACCGTAGTTATTCGTAGTGTTTCAGGTCTCCCAGAATATGCTCATTGTCTTTAATCTTCCGAATGGTCTTCCGTTGAGGCTTCTTCTTCATCTTAGCGGAATTCTTCTTGACTCCTTGACCTTCCATAGATCGAATTCCAGCCTTTTCTAAGTACTCATCAATCTTCTGATCATCCTGTCCGTCAACGGCTACACTTCGCCAAAGTTTGACGAATTCCTCGTCGACTGAGATTCGGGCCTGTTTGTCTTTGTAGAAGAGCACTTTCTTCTTGTCCTGTCGAGTGATTGTGATTATCTCGGAATCCAGCATCTGAAATAATAGTAAACGTATTTATATGTACTGTGCGTAACCCTTAAAATGACATGCATCACCAATTGTGGAAACTGATAAATAGCTATATCACACAACTTCGTAACAGGTACAGGTACAAGAAACTAAACCAACGTAAAATGTGACAGCGCTACTTTACCTTGAGTGCTTTTTCAGCATGAGGAACCGATTCCAGTACATCATCTCTTAGAATTCCGCCCAGTCCCTTCATATCATGTAGCTTCAAGAGACGTAGGAGTGACTTTCGGTCGCGACACTTGAGTGGAGGACGAAACAAAAACTTTCCATCGGGAGTCTGTTCAATTTTGAGCATTTCCAGGAAAAGCTTCCATCAGCAAAAACTGTAAATAACGCAAATATCTTTCATTTTATGTATCTAGCATTGATTATTCATTCACGATCTACTGAGTTAGTTGTTAGAATACCTGTCGTGTTTTGGTATTCACATCAAGCTGATTCGTCTCATCCAGAATTTCCTCAAGAGTGAGTGGAGAATCCTCACCTTCTTGGAATTTGTTCTTGAGATGCTTTACGATTTTAGTCAGAACTCCAAACTTGTAAGCGGACGAAAGACCACCTCCATAGCTATTTGATTTGTAAGAGCCCGAAGGAGTTGACGGCCTAGACGTCCAAACAAGGTTTTGTTAGTTATCTAATCTTATTCAAAGCTTCAAACTCAAAACCTAATGACTTCGCAAAATCATTGAAATACCCTGGTTTGTCAGCTAGCCGACGCTGTTTTGGTTCACTTGCTGAAGGTCCTTCATCTCTTCTCGGTCTCGCTTCAACACTGTAAATGAAAATGAAAATATAATATTGTTTTTGGTCGCATGTTGTCAAGCGTGTAAGCGTCAGCTATTGCTATTAACTATCCCGAATTGCGAAGAGTACGGGACTAGACGAGTCATGCTCTTTCTTACATGCGCTATGAATGATGAAGCAGTACACAGTTAGGAATTCTGGTATTGTATTGTGTACGTAATTCGTAAAGTAAACACTAATAAGGCTTATCATGTATCAGTACAAAAACGACTGACATTTTTATCATTATTACTTCAATGCATAGTTGCGTAATATGTAATATTAAAAGGTACATGTAAAATTCATAATTTATGTAACTTACACAGGTGTTTCAAGGGCTCTTTTTCGAAAAGCTTCTCTCTCGCGAAGAAGTGCTGGATCCATTTCTCGATCCTTTTAAATTACACTTCCGGCTAGCTCACAGGTGACGACCGTAGAGTGAAAGTACAATAATAATTGACCCCCGCCGCGATGACAAATTGAAACCCGAAGTTTAGAAACGTTGCTAGCAGTCAGGTGTTCCAAATTGAAAGTGAAAGTTAAATTTTGAACCTGACGCTTTTTGAATTCACTCGCAGCCACTGCGCTGAATTTAGGTTCTTTTCGTCTCACTAATAACATGGCGTCTTTTTAATTCCCCTTCTCAATTGCACCGACAGATGTATGAATTGATGAATACTCAATAATGTTCGGTAAATATATGTACAGGGTGGCGCATAACCTTTCGACCCCTTAGTATCTAATACTTCCCGAAATCCTTCAAAGACATGTACTATACCAAATTGAAGCTTAGTTCATTGCCGATCTAACGGTACTATAATCA